>JBBMOL010001560.1:23233-30733 GCA_037954665.1 Laguncularia racemosa | reverse complement strand
CCGATGCAAAAAAATTTTTTTTAAAAGGGGAAAATGTTTTTTTTGGGGGGAAAATTATTACGACAAAAAAAAAACATCGTTATGGGAAAAAAAGTCCTGCAAAAAAAAATTGTAGGGGGTATTGTCACAAAAAAATTTTTGTTGCAAAAAAAAATCACCCCCCCTAAACTTTAAATTTAAAAAAAATTTTTACTTCGGAGAAAAATTTTTTTGCAAAAGGGGGTTTTTGGGGGGAAAATTGACATTGCAAAGGTTATATCGCAGCAAAATCATATTTTGTGTCTTAAAAACAAGTTTTTGTCTTGTAGAATTTTTTGTCACAATGATATTGTTGTTGAGAAGTTTTTTTCGAGAATATCTTGCTTTTTAAATTTTTATCGCAAAAAATGTTGTCACTGCAAAAAAATTGTTATCATGGCGGATCAGGGTTGGGAAATGTTTTTGTCACGAAGGGGGATCGCGCTGCCCAAAAATTTTCATCTTTAAAAAGTAAACAAGGGAGTAAAAATCTCATCATAATGAATATTGTCACTTGCACAAAATCACACTCAAATATTTTTTTCATTACAGAGTCATTGTCGGGGGCAAATGTCCTTGTGTAAAGGTGTCATTATTGCGATGTTGTTTTCCGCATAAGTCATCGTTACGGGTTTAGTATCATTACGGGTCATATCGTCGTTCAAAAGTCATCGCGTAGCAAACACGTTTTCATGATAATATTTCCTTTTATTTTTGTCAAACATGGTGTTTTTATTAAGCAAGATCATTGTCACATTGAATATCATCGTTTTTAAATGTCACCATGGGCCAATATCGTCCTACAAATGTGTGTTGTAGTGAATATCACTTTGCAAAAATCGCCACTGCAAAGAATATTACGCTGCAAAAGTTGTTATAAATTAAATATTATTCAGTGAATTCGTTGCCATAGATATTTTTGTCATTAAAAATGTCATTGTCACGGTGAATCCCTCATAAAAGCGTCATTGTGGTGAATATCATCTCTTCCAACTTTTTTCATTATGGTGAATATTGTTACTCTTCTGAATATCGTTTTAAAGCAAACATCGTTTTATGAGAATATTGTATTGCAAAGTCATCGTTGCGGTGATTACTGTCATTGCAGTAATAATCATTGAAATGTTGTAAACATGGCGAATATCATCACTGTGAAAGTGTTGTATAGCGATGTCGTTTCAACATCGTTTTGGGGGAGGGATTTCATCGTTGGAAAATTTTTCATTAGAAACATTGTTCATTTTGCGGCGATTTTCATCATTATAAGACTATCGTTGTGGTAAAAAATTTCCCTTTTTTCAATTTTTGTTGTCATGGAATTGCACAAGCGCAGCACCACAACTAATATTCCTTAGGATTTTTTTCTTCG
Source organism: Laguncularia racemosa (assembly GCA_037954665.1). Lineage (NCBI taxonomy): Eukaryota > Viridiplantae > Streptophyta > Magnoliopsida > Myrtales > Combretaceae > Laguncularia > Laguncularia racemosa. The sequence continues at coordinate 29,346 of JBBMOL010001560.1, read as the reverse complement.
CGGGGATTTTCATAGTTGCAATCATCGGCGTTGCGATGAGTATCATCACTATAGAAGTTATTGCAGTGGGCAAATATCGTCATGCAAATGTTATTGTTGCAAAAGTCGTCGTTATGGAGAATATTGTTGCTACAAATGTCCTCATCGAGCGAATGTCATCGTAGCCAACGTTAACTGCTACTACATATGCCACCATCGTGGCATATATCGTCACTTCGTATGTTACCATTGTAGCGAATATTGTTGCTACAAATGTTATATGTTGCAGCAAATATCGTCATCGCAAAAGTTGTCGTCCTGGTGAATATCATCACTTCGACAAATATTATCACTACAAAAGTGATCATTGTTATTGCAAACGTCGTCTTTGTGATGAATATCTTTATTGTAAAAGTCGTCGTCATAGCAAATATTGTCACTATAAAAGTCATCATCGCGATGAATATCGTCCTTGCTAACACCATTGTTATGACGAGTATCTTTGTCGCGAATGTTGTCATTACGTTGAATATAGTTATTGCAGACATGGTTGTTTTGGCAAAAGTCATCATCGTAGCAAATATCGTCGAGCCGTGAACATTGTCATTATGGTGAATATCATCGCTACAAAAGTCATCGCTACATAATATTGCCACTACATACATGATCATTGCGGCTAATTTTCATGCTATAGATGTCGTTGTTGATGCAATAGTTGTCACCGCTACGAAAATCGTCACTTCAAATGTCATTGTCGTGACGAATATCATCATTACAAAAGTTGCCATTATAGCCAATATCATCGTTGCAAACATCATTATCGCAACGAATATCGTCCTTACAAAAGTCGTCGTCATGGTGATTATAGTCGCTACAATCTTCGTCCTCACGGTGAATATTGTAGCCGTAAATGTCAACGTTATGACGAATATCATCGCTACCAAGTCATCGTCTTGCCGAATATCATTGTTGCAAACATTGTCATCGAGGCAAATATTATTGTTGCAAGCGTCATCATCATGGCAAATATTGTCACTTCAAGTATCATCATCACTTCAAACGTCATCATCGCTGTGAATATTGTCATTGCAAAAGTCATTATCGTAGCGAATATCTTTGTTGCAAACTTTATTATTGCATCAGTTATTGCTATTGCAAATGTCAACGTCGGGATTATTGTGGTGAATATTGTTGTTGTAAAGAGTATCGTCCTTGTAAACATCTTTGTCGTGGTGAATATCATCATAGGAAATGTCATTGTCGTGGCGATATCATTGCGGCAATCATCGCCGTTGTAGTGAATATCATTGCTATAAAAGTTATCGGGGTGAATATTGTTGCCACAAATGTTGTCCATGCATCAATTATCATCACTACAAAAGTCATTGTTGGGGAGAATATTACCGTTGCAAGCATCGTCATCATGATGAATATTGTCGCTTCAAATGTTATCACCAAGACGAATATCATTGCTTCAAACTCTGTCGTCGTAGCGAATATCGTGGCAGCAAAAGCCATTGTGATGGCGGGTATCATCATTGGAAAAGTCATCATCGTGGTAGGCATCATCACTGCAAACTTTGTTATCGCGTTGATTATTATTGCTGCATAAGTCATCATTACATTCATTGTGGCGAATATCATCATTGTAAAAGTCATCTTCATGGAGAATATCGTCCTTGCAAATGTCGTCTTTGTTGACACAGTAATATCATTGTATCAAATGCTGTCATTCTGGTGAATGTCATCTCTGCAAACATTGTTTTCATGATGAACATCATAGCTGCAAAAGTCTTCAACATGACGAATATCGTTGTTGCAAAAGTTGTTGTCACGGCAAATATTGTTGCTCCAAAAGTAGTTGTCGTGGCGAATATCATTGTAGCAAACCTTCGACATCATGGTGAATATTGTCGCAGCAAATAATGTAGCATCAAATGTCGTTGCAAATGTCATCGTCGTTGCGAATATTGTCGCTTCGAATGTCATCATTATGGTGAATATTGTTGTTACAAAAGTCATTGTCACAATGAATATCGTTGTAGCAAACATCACCGTTGCAACGAATATCATCGTTGCAAAAGCTATCGTCACGGTGAATATGGTAGCTGCAAAACTTATTATCATGGTGAATATGGTTACTATAAATGTCATCTTTACAGCGAATGATATTGTAACGACAATATTTGCGGTGACAACTGCCGCAATGATATTTGTGGTTAGAATGTTTGTAGTGACAATATTTGCAACGACAACATTTGTTGTAGTGGTAATTGCAACCACTTTGTTTGAGTAACGACATGGACATTTATAGTGACAATACATAGAGTGATTAAAATTGTGGCCGTGACATTTTTATCGCGATGGCAGCAACAACGTTGACAATATTTGTAGCGAAGATATTTGTAGCAGCTATGTTTGTAACGACAATATTTACGATGACAACTGCCGCAATGATATTTGTGGTTAGAATGTTTGTAGTGGCAATATTTTCGATGACAACATTTGTTGTAGTGGTAATTGCAGCTACTTTGTTTGAGTAACGACATGGACATTTATAGTGACAATACATAGAGTGATTAAGATTGTGGCCGTGACATTTTTTTCGCGATAGCAGCAACAACGTTGACAACATTTATAGCGATGATATTTGTAGCAGCTATGTTTTTAACGACAATATTTGAGGTGACAACTGCCGCAATGATATTTGTGGTTAGAATGTTTGTAGTGACAATATTTGCAACGACAACATTTGTTGTAGTGGTAATAGCAACCACTTTGTTTGAGTAACGACATGGACATTTATAGTGACAATACATAGAATGATTAAAATTGTGGCCGTGACATTTTTATCGCGACGGCAGCAACAACGTTGACAACTTTTGTAGCGATGATAGTTGTAGCAGCTATGTTTGTAACGACAATATTTGCGATGACAACTGCCGCAATGATATTTGTGGTTAGAACGTTTGTAGTGACAATATTTGCAACGACAACATTTGTTAGAGTGGTAATTGCAACCACTTTGTTTGAGTAACGACATGGACATTTATAGTGACAATACATAGAGTGATTAAAATTGTGGTCGTGATATTTTTATCGCGATGGCAGCAACAACGTTGACAACATTTGTAGCAGCTATGTTTGTAACGACAATATTTGCGGTGACAACTGCCGCAATGATATTTGTGGTCAGAATGTTTGTAGAGCCAATATTTTCGACGACAACATTTGTTGTAGTGGTAATTGCAGCAACTTTGTTTGAGTAACGACATGGACATTTATAGTGACAATATATAGAGTGATTAAAATTGTGGCCGTGACATTTTTATCGCGATGGCAGCAACAACGTTGACAACATTTGTAGCGATGATATTTGTAGCAGCTATGTTTGTAACGACAATATTTGCGGTGACAACTGCCACAATGATATTTGTGGATAGAATGTTTGTAGTGGCAATATTTTCGACGACAACATTTGTTGTAGTGGTAATTGCAGCCACTTTGTTTGAGTAACGACATGGACATTTATAGTGACAATACATAGAGTGATTAAAATTGTGGCCGTGACATTTTTATCGCGATGGCAGTAACAATGTTGACAACATTTGTAGCGATGATATTTGTAGCAGCTATGTTTGTAACGTCAATATTTGCGGTGACAACTGCCGCAATGATATTTATGGTTAGAATGTTTGTAGTGACAATATTTGCAACGACAACATTTTTTGTAGTGGTAATAGCAACCACTTTGTTTGAGTAACGACATGGACATTAATAGTGACAATACATAGAGTGATTAAAATTGTGGCCGTGACATTTTTATCGCGACGACAGCAACAACGTTGACAACTTTTGTAGCGATGATAGTTGTAGCAGCTATGTTTGTAACGACAATATTTGCGGTGACAACTGCCGCAATGATATTTGTGGTTAGAACGTTTATAGTGACAATATTTGCAACGACAACATTTGTTGTAGTGGTAATTGCAACCACTTTGTTTGAGTAACGACATGGACATTTACAGTGACAATACATAGAGTGATTAAGATTGTGGCCGTGACATTTTTTTCGCGATAGCAGCAACAACGTTGACAACATTTATAGCGATGATATTTGTAGCAGCTATGTTTTTAACGACAATATTTGAGGTGACAACTGCCGCAATGATATTTGTGGTTAGAATGTTTGCAGTGACAATATTTGCAACGACAACATTTGTTGTAGTGGTAATAGCAACCACTTTGTTTGAGTAACGACATGGACATTTATAGTGACAATACATAGAATGATTAAAATTGTGGCCGTGACATTTTTATCGCGACGGCAGCAACAACGTTGACACTTTTGTAGCGATGATTGTTGTAGCAGCTATGTTTGTAACGTCAATATTTGCGATGACAACTGCCGCAATGATATTTGTGGTTAGACGTTTGTAGTGACAATATTTGCAACGGGCAACATTTGTTAGAGTGGTAATTGCAACCACTTTGTTTGAGTAACGACATGGACATTTATAGTGACAATACATAGAGTGATTAAAATTGTGGTCGTGATATTTTTATCGCGATGGCAGCATCAACGTTGACAAATTTGTAGCAGCTATGTTGTAACGACAATATTTGCGGTGACAACTGCCGCAATGATATTTGTGGTCAGAATGTTTGTAGAGCCAATATTTTCGACGACAACATTTGTTGTAGTGGTAATTGCAGAACTTTGTTTGAGTAACGACATGGACATTTATAGTGTCAATATATAGAGTGATTAAATTGTGGCCAGTGACATTTTATCGCGGATGGCAGCAACAACGTTGACAACATTTGTAGCGATGATATTTGTAGAAGCTATGTTTGTAACGACAATATTTGCGGTGACAACTGACACAATGATATTTGTGGTTAGAATGTTTGTAGTGGCAATGTTTTCGACGACAACATTTGTTGTAGTGGTAATTGGAGCCACTTTGTTTGAGTAACGACATGGACATTTATAGTGACAATACATAGAGTGATTAAAATTGTGGCCGTGACATTTTTGATCGCGATGGCAGTAACAATGTTGACAACATTTGTAGCGATGATATTTGTAGCAGCTATGTATGTAACGTCAATCTTTGCGGTGACAACTGCCGCAACGATATTTGTGGTTAGAATGTTTGTAGTGACAATATTTGCAACGACAACATTTGTTGTAGTGGTAATTGCAGTAACTTTTTTTTAGTAATGACTTGGAAATTTATAGTGACAATACATAGAGTGATTAAAATTGTGGCCGTGACATTTTCATCGCGATGGCAGCAACGACGTTGACAACATTTGTAGCGAAGATATTTGTAGCAGCTATGTTTGTAACGACAATATTCGCGGTGACAACTGCCGCAATGACATTTGTGGTTAGAATGATTGTAAAGCCAATATTTTCGACGACAACATTTGTTGTAGCGGTAATTGCAGCCACTTTTTTTTAGTAACGACATGGAAATTTATAGTGACAATACATAGAGTGATTAAAATTGTGGCCGTGATATTTTTATCGCGATGGCAGCAACAACGTTGACAACATTTGTAGCGATGATATTTGTAGCAACTATGTTTGTAACGACAATATTTGCGTTGACAACTGCCGCAAAGATATTTGGGGTTACAATGTTTGTAGTGACAATATTTGCAGCGACAACATTTGTTGTAGTGGTAATTGCAGCAACTTTTTTTGAGTAACGATTTGGAAATTTATAGTGACAATACATAGAGTGATTAAAATTGTGGCCGTGACATTTTCATCGCGATGGCAGCAACAACGTTGACGACATTTGTAGCGAAGATTTTTGTAGCAGCTATGTTTGTAACGACAATATTTGCGGTGACAACTGCCGCAACGATATTTGTGGTTAGAATGTTTGTAGTGGCAATATTTTCGACGACAACATTTGTTGTAGTGGTAATTGCAGCAACTTTTTTTGAGTAACGACTTGGAAATTTATAATGACAATACATAGAGTGATTAAAATTGTGGCCGTGACATTTTCATCGCGATGGCAGCAACAATGTTGACAACATTTGTAGCGAAGATATTTGTAGCATCTATTTTTGCAACGACAATATTTGCGGTGACAACTGCCGCAATGATATTT
>JBBMOL010001560.1:0-22733 GCA_037954665.1 Laguncularia racemosa | reverse complement strand
TACCACTACAACAAATGTTGTCGTTGCAAATATTGTCACTACAAACATTCTAACCACAAATATCGTTGCGGCAGTTGTCACCGCAAATATTGACGTTACAAACATAGCTGCTACAAATATCTCGCTACAAATGTTGTCAACTTGTTCTGCCATCGCGATAAAAATGTCACGGCCACAATTTAATCACTCTATGTATTGTCACTATAAATGTCCATGTCGTTACTCAAACAAAGTGGCTGCAATTACCACTAACAACAAATGTTGTCGTGCAAATATTGCACTACAAACATTCTAACCACAAATATCTTGCGGCAGTTGTCACCGCAAATATTGTCGTTACAAACATAGCTGCTACAAATATCATCGCTACAAATGTTGTCAACATTGTTGCTGCCATCGCGATGAAAATGTCACGGCCACAATTTTAATCACTCTATGTATTGTCACTATAAATTTCCATTCGTTACTCAAAAAAAGTTGCTGCAATTACCACTACAACAAATGTTGTCGTTGCAAATATTGTCACTACAAACATTCTAACCACAAATATCGTTGCGGCAGTTGTCACCGCAAATATTGTCGTTACAAACATAGCTGCTACAAATATCATCGCTACAAATTTGTCAACATTGTTGCTGCCATCGCGATAAAAATGTCACGGCCACAATTTTAATCACTCTATGTATTGTCACTATAAATTCCATGTCGTTACTCAAACAAAGTGCTGCAATTACCACTACAACAAATGTTGTCGTCGAAAATATTGCCACTACAAACATTCTAACCACAAATATCATTGCGGCAGTTGTCACCGCAAATATTGTCGTTACAAACATAGCTGCTACAAATATCATCGCTAAAAAATGTTGTCAACGTTGTTGCTGCCATCGCGATAAAATGTCACGGCCACAATTTTAATCACTCTATGTATTGTCACTATAAATTTCCATGTCGTTACTCAAACAAAGTTGCTGCAATTACCACTACAACAAATGTTGTCGTCGAAAATATTGCTCTACAAACATTCTAACCACAAATATCATTGCGGCAGTTGTCACGCAAATATTGTCGTTACAAACAAGCTGCAAATAGTCATCGCTACAAATGTTGTCAACGTTGTTGCTGCCATACGCGATAAAAATTCACGCCACAATTTTAATCACTCTATGTATTGTCACTATAAATTCCAATGTCGTTACTCAAAAAAGTTGCTGCAATTACCACTACAACAAATGTTGTCGTTGCAAATATTTCACTACAAACATTCTAACCACAAATATCATTGCGGCAGTTGTCACCTGCAAATATTGTCGTTACAAACATAGCTGCTACAAATATCATCGCTACAAATGTTGTCAACTTGTTGCTGCCATCGCGATAAAAATGTCACGGCCACAATTTTAATCACTCTATGTATTGTCACTATAAATGTCCATGTCGTTACTCAAACAAAGTGCTGCAATTACCACTACAACAAATGTTGTCGTCGAAATATTGCACTACAAACATTCTAACCACAAATATCATTGCGGCAGTTGTCACCGCAAATATTGTCGTTACAAACATAGCTGCTACAAATATCATCGCTACAAATGTTGTCAACGTTGTGCTGCCATCGCGATAAAAATGTCACGGCCACAATTTTAATCACTCTATGTATTGTCACTATAAATGTCCATGTCGTTACTCAAAAAAGTTGCTGCAATTACCACTACAACAAATGTTGTCGTTGAAATATTGCACTACAAACATTCTAACCACAAATATCATTGCGGCAGTTGTCACCGCAAATATTGTCGTTACAAACATAGCTGCTACAAATATCTCGCTACAAATGTTGTCAACATTGTTGCTGCCATCGCGATAAAAATGTCACGGCCACAATTTTAATCACTCTATGTATTGTCACTATAAATGTCCATGTCGTTACTCAAACAAAGTGGCTGCAATTACCACTACAACAAATGTTGTCGTCGAAAATATTGCCACTACAAACATTCTAACCACAAAAATCATTGCAGCAGTTGTCACCGCAAATATTGTCGTTACAAACATAGCTGCTACAAATATCATCGCTACAAATGTTGTCAACGTTGCTGCTGCCATCGCGATAAAAATGTCACGACCACAATTTTAATCACTCTATGTATTGTCACTATAAATGTCCATGTCGTTACTCAAACAAAGTTGCTGCAATTACCACTACAACAAATGTTGTCGTCGAAAATATTGGCTCTACAAACATTCTGACCACAAATATCATTGCGGCAGTTGTCACGGCAAATATTGTCGTTACAAACATAGCTGCTACAAAATCTGCTACAAATGTTGTCAACGTTGTTGCTGCCATCGCGATAAAAATGTCACGCCACAATTTTAATCACTCTATGTATTGTCACTATAAATGTCCATGTCGTTACTCAAACAAAGTTGCTGCAATTACCACTACAACAAATGTTGTCGTTGCAAATATTGTCACTACAAACATTCTAACCACAAATATCATTGCGGCAGTTGTCACCGCAAATATTGACGTTACAAACATAGCTGCTACAAATATCATCGCTACAAATGTTGTCAACGTTGTTGCTGCCATCGCGATAAAAATGTCACGGCCACAATTTTAATCACTCTATGTATTGTCACTATAAATGTCCATGTCGTTACTCAAACAAAGTTGCTGCAATTACCACTACAACAAATGTTGTCGTCGAAAATATTGGCACTACAAACATTCTGACCACAAATATCATTGCGGCAGTTGTCACCGCAAATATTGTCGTTGACAAAATAGCTGCTACAAATATCTCGCTACAAATGTTGTCAACGTTGTTGCTGCCATCGCGATGAAAAATGTCACGGCCACAATTTTAATCACTCTATGTATTGTCACTATAAATTCCATGTCGTTACTCAAACAAAGTTGCTGCAATTACCACTACAACAAATGTTGTCGTTGCAAATATTGTCACTACAAACATTCTAACCACAAATATCATTGCGGCAGTTGTCACCGCAAATATTGACGTTACAAACATAGCTGCTACAAATATCATCGCTACAAATGTTGTCAACTTGTTGCTGCCATCGCGATAAAAATGTCACGGCCACAATTTTAATCACTCTATGTATTGTCACTATAAATGTCCATGTCGTTACTCAAACAAAGTAGCTGCAATTACCACTACAACAAATGTTGTCGTCGAAAATATTGGCACTACAAACATTCTAACCACAAATATCATTGCGGCAGTTGTCACCGCAAATATTGTCGTTACAAACATAGCTGCTACAAATATCATCGCTACAAATGTTGTCAACGTTGTTGCTGCCATCGCGATAAAAATGTCACGACCACAATTTTAATCACTCTATGTATTGTCACTATAAATGTCCATGTCGTTACTCAAAAAAAGTTGCTGCAATTACCACTACAACAAATGTTGTCGCTGCAAATATTATCACTACAAACATTCTAACCACAAATATCATTGCAGCAGTTGTCAACGCAAATATTGTCGTTACAAACATAGCTGCTACAAATATCTTCGCTACAAATGTTGTCAACGTTGTTGCTGCCATCGCGATAAAAATGTCACGACCACAATTTTAATCACTCTATGTATTGTCACTATAAATTCCATGTCGTTACTCAACAAAGTGCTGCAATTACCACTACAACAAATGTTGTCGTCGAAATATTGCACTACAAACATTCTAACCACAAATATCATTGCGGGAGTTGTCACCGCAAATATTGTCGTTACAAACATAGCTGCTACAAATATCATCGCTACAAATGTTGTCAACGTTGTTGCTGCCATCGCGATAAAAATGTCACGGCCACAATTTTAATCACTCTATGTATTGTCACTATAAATTTCCATGTCGTTACTCAAAAAAGTTGCTGCAATTACCACTACAACAAATGTTGTCGTCGCAAATATTGCACTACAAACATTCTAACCACAAATATCATTGCGGCAGTTGTCACGCAAATATTGTCGTTACAAACATAGCTGCTACAAATATCATCGCTACAAATGTTGTCAACGTTGTTGCTGCCATCGCGATAAAAATGTCACGGCCACAATTTTAATCACTCTATGTATTGTCACTATAAATGTCCATGTCGTTACTCAAACAAAGTGGCTGCAATTACCACTACAACAAATGTTGTCGTCGAAAATATTGCCACTACAAACATTCTAACCACAAATATCATTGCGGCAGTTGTCACCGCAAATATTGTCGTTACAAACATAGCTGCACCCAAATATTGTCGTTCAAACATAGTGCTACAAATATATCGCTACAAATGTTGTCAACGTTGTTGTGCCATCGCGATAAAATGTCACGGCCACAATTTAATCACTCTATGTATTGTCACTAAAATTTCCAAGTCGTTACTCAAAAAAAGTGCTGCAATTACCACTACAACAAATGTTGTCGTGCAAATATTGTCACTACAAACATTCTAACCACAAATATCTTGCGGCAGTTGTCACCGCAAATATTGTCGTTACAAACATAGCTGCTACAAATATCTCGCTACAAATGTTGTCAACTTGTTGCTGCCATCGCGATAAAAATGTCACGGCCACAATTTTAATCACTCTATGTATTGTCACTATAAATTCCATGTCTTTAAACTCAAACAAAGTGCTGCAATTACCACTACAACAAATGTTGTCGTCGAAAATATTGCACTACAAACATTCTAAACCACAAATATCATTGCGGCAGTTGTCACCCGCAAATATTGTCGTTAAAACATAGCTGCTACAAATATCTCGCTACAAATGTTGTCAACGTTGTTGCTGCCATCGCGATGAAAATGTCACGGCCACAATTTTAATCACTCAAATGTATTGTCACTATAAATTTTCCAAGTCGTTACTCAAAAAAAGTTGCTGCAATTACCACTACAACAAATGTTGTCGTCGAAATATTGTCACTACAAACATTCTAACCACAAATATCATTGCGGCAGTTGTCACCGCAAATATTGTCGTTACAAACATAGCTGCTACAAATATCATCGCTACAAAGTGTTGTCAACGTTGTTGCTGCCATCGCGATGAAAATGTCACTGGCCACAATTTTAATCACTCTATGTAATTGTCACTATAAATGTCCAAGTCGTTACTCAAACAAAGTGCTGCAATTACCACTACAACAAATGTTGTCGTCGAAAATATTGCCACTACAAACATTCTAACCACAAAAAATCATTGCGGCAGTTGTCACCGCAAATATTGTCGTTACAAACATAGCTGCTACAAATATCATTCGCTACAAATGTTGTCAACGTTGTTGCTGCCATCGCGATAAAATGTCACGGCCACAATTTTAATCACTCTATTATTGTCACTATAAATGTTCCATGTCGTTACTCAAAAAAGTTGGCTGCAATTACCACTACAACAAATGTTGTCGTCGCAAATATTGTCACTACAAACATTCTAACCCAAATATCATTGCGGCAGTTGTCACGCAAATATTGTCGTTACAAACATAGCTGCTACAAATATATCGCTACAAATGTTGTCAACGTTGTTGCTGCCATCGCGATAAAAATGTCACGGCCACAATTTTAATCACTCTATGTATTGTCACTATAAATGTCCATGTCGTTACTCAAACAAAGTGGCTGCAATTACCACTACAACAAATGTTGTCGTGCAAATATTTCACTACAAAACATTCTAACCACAAATATCTTGCGGCAGTTGTCACCGCAAATATTGTCGTTACAAACATAGCTGCTACAAATATCATCGCTACAAATGTTGTCAACGATTGTTCTGCCATCGCGATAAAAATGTCACGGCCACAATTTTAATCACTCTATGTATTGTCACTATAAATGTCCATGTCGTTACTCAAACAAAGTGCTGCAATTACCACTACAACAAATGTTGTCGTCGAAAACATTGCCACTACAAACATTCTAACCACAAATATCATTGCGGCAGTTGTCACCGCAAATATTGTCGTTACAAACATAGCTGCTACAAATATCATCGCTACAAATGTTGTCAACGTTGTTGCTGCCATCGCGATAGAAAATGTCACGGCCACAATTTAATCACTCTATGTATTGTCACTATAAATGTCCAATGTCGTTACTCAAACAAAGTTGCTGCAATTACCACTACAACAAATGTTGTCGTCGAAAATATTGCACTACAAACATTCTGACCACAAAATCTTGCGGCACTGCTACAAATATCTCGCTACAATTTGTCACTTGTTGCTGCCATCGGATAAAATGTCACGGCCACATTTTAATCACTCTAGTATGTCATATAAATTCCAGCGTTACTCAAAAAGTGCTGCAATTACCACTACAACAAATGTTGTCGTGAAATATTGCACTACAAACATCACCACAAATATCTGCGGCATGTACCAAATATGCTTACAACATAGCGCTACAAAACTCGCTACAATTGTCAACGTTCTGCCACGGATAAAAAGTCAGGCCACAATTAATCACTCTATGTATTGTCACTTAAATTCCTGCTACCAAACAAAGTGCGCAATACCACTACAACAAATTCGTCGAAAATTGCCCAACACTACACAAATATCATTGCGATTTCACGCAATATTTCTTAAATAGCTTGCTACAAAGTGTCAATGTTGTGCATCGCGATAAAATTACCCACATTTAATCACTCTATGTATTTCATATACCATGTGTTACTCAAACAATTGCTCATTACCACTAACAAATTCGTCGAAATATTGCCTACAACTCTACCACAATATTGCGGTAGTTGCTCCACGCGATAAATCACACAATTTTAATCACCATTATTGTCACTAAAATTCATCGTTACCAAACAAAGTTGTTGCAATACCACTAAAAAAATGTGTCCGCAAAATTTGCACTACAAACATTATAACAAAATTCATTGCGATTCAACGCAAATATTGCAGTTACAAAATGTTGCTACAAATATCGCTACAAATTCAACATTTCTCCATCGCGATGAAATGTCACGTAACAATTTATCACTCTATGTATTGTCACTATAAATGTCCATGTCTTACAAACAAAGTGGCTGCAATTACCACTAAACAAATGTTGTCGTGAAATTGCCTACAACATTCTAACATAAATTCATTGCCATTGTCACCGAAATATTGTCGTTACAAAAATAGCTGCACAATACCGCTACAAATGTTGTCACGTGTTGCTACCATCGATAAAAATTCACGGCCACATTTTAATCACCATGTATTGTCACTATAAATGTCCATGTCGTTACTCAACAAAGTGCTGCAAACATACAACAAATGTTGTCGTCGAAAAATTGCCACTACAAACATTTAACCACAAATTCATTGCCAGTTTCCAACGCAATTGTCGTTACAAAAATAGCTGCACAAAATCTCCTACAAAGTTGTCGTCAACGTGTTGCTGCCACGCAAAATGTCACGGCCACAATTTTATCACTCTATGTATTGTCACTATAAATGTCCTTCATTACTCAACAAATTTGCTCAATTACCCTACACAATTTGTCGTCGAAAATTGTCACGCAACATTTACACAAATTCTTCGATTGTCACCAAATATTGTCGTTACAAATACTCACAAGATTCATTACCATACAAATGTGTGTGTATTGCCAACATTGCATAAAATGTCAGGCCAATTTATCCTCAGATTGTCACTAAATTCCAAATCTTACTCAAAAAATTCTGCATACATAACAATTGTTGCTGCAAATATTGAAAATAACATTCAACAATAATCCTCGAGTTGTCACACAAATATTGCGTTACAAAAATGCATTACCTGCAACAAATTTCGCTACAAAATTGTCAACTTCTTCTGCCACAAAATGTCCGGCACAATTTATATACCTAGTATTGTCACTAAAATTCCATCGTTACTAAAAAGTTGCTGCATTACCATAAACAATGTTTTCAAATTTGCACTACAAACATTTCCAAATTCGTTGCGCAGTTGTCACGCAATTTCCGTTACAAACATAGTTGTACAAATATCTCGCTACAATTTGTAACGTTTTCTGACCATCGCGATAATGTCACGGCACAATTTTAATCACTTATGTATTGTCACTATAAATGTCCATGCTTCTCAACAAGTTGCTGCAATTCCATACAACAAATGTTGTCGCGAAAATATTGCACTACAACATTCTCCACAAATACATTGCGCAGTTTCACCGCAAATATTGCGTTACAAACATAGCCTACAATATCATCGCTACAAGTTGTCAACGTTTGCTGCCACGCGATAAAAATGTCACGCCACAATTTTAATCCTCATGATTGTCACATAAATGTCCATGTCGTACTCAAAAAGTGTCCAATACCACTACAACAAATGTTGTCGTGAATATGCACTACAAAATTAACCACAAATATCTTGCGGCAGTTGCACCGCAAATATTGTCGTTACAAACATAGCGCTACAAATATCACGCTACAAATGTTTCACTTTCGCCATCGCGATAAAAATGTCACGGCACAATTTAATCACTCTATGTTTGTCACTATAAATGCCAGTGTTACTCAAAAAGTTCTGCATTACCACTACAACAAATTTGTCGTCAAAATATTGCTACAAACATTCTACCACAAATATCATGCGGCAGTGTCACCGCAATATTGTCGTTACAAAATAGTGCTACAATATCTCGCTACAATGTGTCAACTTGTTGCTGCCATCGGATAAAATGTCACGGCCACAATTTTAATCACTCTATGTATTGTCACTATAAATTTCCATGTCGTTACTCAAAAAAGTTGCTGCAATTACCACTACAACAAATGTTGTCGTTGCGAAAATTTGTCACTACAAACATTCTAACCACAAATATCGTTGCGGCAGTTGTCACCGCAAATATTGTCGTTACAAACATAGCTGCTACAAATATCATCGCTACAAATGTTGTCAACGTTGTTGCTGCCATCGCGATAAAAATGTCACGGCCACAATTTTAATCACTCTATGTATTGTCACTATAAATGTCCATGTCGTTACTCAAAAAAGTGCTGCAATTACCACTACAACAAATGTTGTCGTCGAAATATTGTCACTACAAACATTCTAACCACAAATATCATTGCGGCAGTTGTCACCGCAAATATTGTCGTTACAAACATAGCTGCTACAAATATCATCGCTACAAATGTTGTCAACGTTGTTGCTGCCATCGCGATAAAAATGTCACGGCCACAATTTTAATCACTCTATGTATTGTCACTATAAATGTCCATGTCGTTACTCAAACAAAGTTGCTGCAATTACCACTACAACAAATGTTGTCGTCGAAAATATTGGCACTACAAACATTCTAACCACAAATATCATTGCGGCAGTTGTCACCGCAAATATTGTCGTTACAAACATAGCTGCTACAAATATCATCGCTACAAATGTTGTCAACATTGTTACTGCCATCGCGATAAAAATGTCACGGCCACAATTTTAATCACTCTATGTATTGTCACTATAAATGTCCATGTCGTTACTCAAACAAAGTGGCTGCAATTACCACTACAACAAATGTTGTCGTCGAAAATATTGCCACTACAAACATTCTAACCACAAAAATCATTGCAGCAGTTGTCACCGCAAATATTGTCGTTACAAACATAGCTGCTACAAATATCATCGCTACAAATGTTGTCAACGTTGTTGCTGCCATCGCGATAAAAATGTCACGGCCACAATTTTAATCACTCTATGTATTGTCACTATCAATGTCCATGTCGTTACTCAAACAAAGTTGCTGCAATTACCACTACAACAAATGTTGCCGTCGAAAATATTGGCTGTACAATCATTCTGACCACAAATGTCATTACGGCAGTTGTCACCGCAAATATTGTCGTTACAAACATAGCTGCTACAAATATCTTCGCTACAAATGTTGTCAACGTCGTTGCTGCCATCGCGATGAAAATGTCACGGCCACAATTTTAATCACTCTATGTATTGTCACTATAAATTTCCAAGTCATTACTCAAAAAAGTTGCTGCAATTACCACTACAACAAATGTTGTCGTTGCAAATATTGTCACTACAAACATTCTAACCACAAATATCATTGCGGCAGTTGTCACCGCAAATATTGTCGTTGCAAAAATAGATGCTACAAATATCTTCGCTACAAATGTTGTCAACATTGTTGCTGCCATCGCGATGAAAATGTCACGGCCACAATTTTAATCACTCTATGTATTGTCACTATAAATTTCCATGTCGTTACTCAAAAAAGTTGCTGCAATTACCACTACAACAAATGTTGTCGTTGCAAATATTGTCACTACAAACATTCTAACCACAAATATCGTTGCGGCAGTTGTCACCGCAAATATTGACGTTACAAACATAGCTGCTACAAATATCATCGCTACAAATGTTGTCAACATTTGTTGTTGCCATCGCGATAAAAATGTCACGGCCACAATTTTAATCACTCTATTTATTGTAACTATAAATGTCCATGTCGTTACTCAAACAAAGTTGCTGCAATTACCACTACAACAAATGTTGTCGTCGAAAATATTGGCTCTACAAACATTCTGACCACAAATGTCATTGCGGCAGTTGTCACCGCAAATATTGTCGTTACAAACATAGCTGCTACAAATATCCCTAAATGTTGTCAACTTGTTGCTGCCATCGCGATAAAATATCACGGCCACAATTTTAATCACTCTATGTATTGTCACTATAAATGTCCATGTCGTTACTCAAACAAAGTGGTTGCTAATTACCACTACAACAAATGTTGTCGTTGCAAATATTGTCACTACAAACATTCTAACCAAAATATCATTGCGGCAGTTGTCACCGCAAATATTGACGTTACAAAACATAGCTGCTACAAATATCATCGCTACAAATGTTGTCAACATTGTTACTGCCATCGCGATAAAAATGTCACGGCCACAATTTTAATCACTCTATGTATTGTCACTATAAATGTCCATGTCGTTACTCAAACAAAGTGGCTGCAATTACCACTACAACAAATGTTGTCGTCGAAAATATTGCCACTACAAACATTCTATCCACAAATATCATTGTGGCAGTTGTCACCGCAAATATTGTCGTTACAAACATAGCTGCTACAAATATCATCGCTACAAATGTTGTCAACGTTGTTGCTGCCATCGCGATAAAAATGTCACGGCCACAATTTTAATCCACTCTATTATTGTCACTATAAATGTCCATGTCGTTACTCAAACAAAGTTGCTGCAATTACCACTACAACAAATGTTGTCGTCGAAAATATTGGCTCTACAAACATTCTGACCACAAATATCATTGCGGCAGTTGTCACCGCAAATATTGTCGTTACAAACATAGCTGCTACAAATGTTGTCAACGTTGTTGCTGCCATCGCGATAAAAATATCACGACCACAATTTTAATCACTCTATGTATTGTCACTATAAATGTCCATGTCGTTACTCAAACAAAGTGGTTGCAATTACCACTCTAACAAATGTTGTCGTTGCAAATATTGTCACTACAAACAGTTCTAACCACAAATATCATTGCGGCAGTTGTCATCGTAAATATTGTCGTTACAAACATAGCTGCTACAAATATCTTCGCTACAAATATTGTCAACGTTGTTGCTGCCATCGCGATAAAAATGTCACGGCCACAATTTTAATCACTCTATGTATTGTCACTATAAATGTCCATGTCGTTACTCAAACAAAGTGGTTGCAATTACCACTACAACAAATGTTGTCGTTGCAAATATTGTCACTACAAACATTCTAACCACAAATATCATTGCGGCAGTTGTCACCGCAAATATTGTCGTTACAATATCATTCGCTGTAAAGATGACATTTATAGTAACCATATTCACCATGATAATAAGTTTTGCAGCTGCCATATTCACCGTGACGATAGCTTTTGCAACGATGATATTCGTTGCAACGGTGATGTTTGCTACAACGATATTCATTGTGACAATGACTTTTGTAACAACAATATTCACCATAATGATGACATTCGAAGCGACAATATTCGCAACGACGATGACATTTGCAACGACATTTGATGCTACATTATTTGCTGCGACAATATTCACCATGATGTCGAAGGTTTGCTACAATGATATTCGCCACGACAACTACTTTTGGAGCAACAATATTTGCCGTGACAACAACTTTTGCAACAACGATATTCGTCATGTTGAAGACTTTTGCAGCTATGATGTTCATCGTGAAAACAATGTTTGCAGAGATGACATTCACCAGAATGACAGCATTTGATACAATGATATTACTGTGTCAACAAAGACGACATTTGCAAGGACGATATTCTCCATGAAGATGACTTTTACAATGATGATATTCGCCACAATGAATGTAATGATGACTTATGCAGCAATAATAATCAACGCGATAACAAAGTTTGCAGTGATGATGCCTACCACGATGATGACTTTTCCAATGATGATACCCGCCATCACAATGGCTTTTGCTGCCACGATATTCGCTACGACGACAGAGTTTGAAGCAATGATATTCGTCTTGGTGATAACATTTGAAGCGACAATATTCATCATGATGACGATGCTTGCAACGGTAATATTCTCCCCAACAATGACTTTTGTAGTGATGATAATTGATGCATGGACAACATTTGTGGCAACAATATTCACCCCGATAACTTTTATAGCAATGATATTCACTACAACGGCGATGATTGCCGCAATGATATCGCCACGACAATGACATTTCCTATGATGATATTCACCACGACAAAGATGTTTACAAGGACGATACTCTTTACAACAACAATATTCACCACAATAATCACGACGTTGACATTTGCAATAGCAATAACTGATGCAATAATAAAGTTTGCAACAAAGATATTCGCTACGATAATGACTTTTGCAATGACAATATTCACAGCGACGATGACGTTTGAAGTGATGATATTTGCAGTGATGATGATACTTGAAGTGACAATATTTGCCATGATGATGACGCTTGCAACAATAATATTTGCCTCGATGACAATGTTTGCAACAATGATATTCGGCAAGACGATGACTTGGTAGCGATGATATTCGTCATAACGTTGACATTTACGGCGGCAATATTCACCGTGAGGACGAAGATTGTAGCGACTATAATCACCATGACGACGACTTTTGTAAGGACGATATTCGTTGCGATAATGATGTTTGCAACGATGATATTGGCTATAATGGCAACTTTTGTAATGATGATATTCGTCACGACAATGACATTTGAAGTGACGATTTTCGTAGCGGTGACAACTATTGCATCAACAACGACATCTATAGCATGATATTAGCCGCAATGATCATGTATGTAGTGGCAATATTAGTAGCGATGACTTTTGTAGCGATGATATTCACCACAATGACAATGTTCACGGCGACGATATTTGCTACGATGATGACTTTTGCCAAAACAACCATGTCTGCAATAACTATATTCAACGTAATGACAACATTCGCAACAAAGATACTCGTCATAACAATGGTGTTAGCAAGGACGATATTCATCGCGATGATGACTTTTATAGTGACAATATTTGCTATGACGACGACTTTTACAATAAAGATATTCATCACAAAGACGACGTTTGCAATAACAATGATCACTTTTGTAGTGATAATATTTGTCGAAGTGATGATATTCACCAGGACGACAACTTTTGCGATGACGATATTTGCTGCAACTATAACATTTGTAGCAACAATATTCGCTACAATGGTAACATACGAAGTGACGATATATGCCACGATGGTGGCATATGTAGTAGCAGTAACGTTGGCTACGATGACATTCGCTTCGATGAGGACATTTGTAGCAACAATATTCTCCATAACGACGACTTTTGCAACAATAACATTTGCATGACGATATTTGCCACTGCAATAACTTCTATAGTGATGATACTCATCGCAACGACGATGATTGCAACTATGATATTCGCCGCGAAGACAACATCCATAAGGACGATATTAGTTGTGATGTTGACGCTTGTAGCAATTCCATGACAACAACATTTGCAATAAGGATATTTACCACAACGATAGTCGTTATAATGATGATATTCGCCGCAATGACAATGTTTCTAATGAAAAATTTTCCAACGATGAAATTCCCTCCACCAACGATGTTTGTAACGACATTCGCTATGACAACAGCTTTCACAGTGATGATATTCGCCATGATGACAACATTTGCAATGATGATATTAGCTGCAATGACAGTATTCACCGCAACGATGACTTTTGCAATGACAATATTCAGCATAACAACGATGTTTGCATTAACGATATTCAATGCAGTAACAATATTCACCATAATGACAAAGTTTGTAGAGATGATATTCACCACAATGACGACTTTTTTAATGACGATATTCACCGTGACAATGACATTTGTAATGACATTATTATCTATGGCAACGAAGTTCACTGCAATAATATTTACAGTGATAACAACTTTTGCAGCGTCAATAATCGTCGCAGTGGCGATTTTTGCAACAGTGATATTCACTACAACCACGACATTTGTAGTGACGATATTAGTTGCCATGGTGACATTTACAACGATGATATTCAATGTGACAATGATCTTTGCTACAATAATAATCACCATGCTGACAACATTTACAAGGATAATATTCATCATGATAACGATGTTTGCTACGACGATGACTTTTGCAACGACGATATGACCCGTAATGATACTCACCGTAACGATGACTTATGCGGCAACAACATTCGCAATAATGACAACTTCTACACTAAGGACATTTGCCTCGACAATAACTTCTGTAATGACAAAATTCATTGTGATGATGATGTGTGCAGTGACAATATTCATTATGATGATGATGTTTACTACGATGATACGTGTTATGATGAAGACTTTTGCAGCGACGATAGTCTTCGTGACGACAACATTTGCAACATGTATCTCGCCATGATAACAATGTTTGCAGTGACAACATTTTGTTGCGATGATATTTACAGCAATGATATTCATCGAAACAACGACTTCTACAACAACAATACTCATTGTGACGATAACTTCTACAATGACGATACTTGCTGTGAAGACACTTTTGCAATGATGATATTTGCTGCGATGATAACCTTTGCAATGTCAATATTCGTAGCAACGATGACTTTTAGAGTGATGATATTCACCACAACAATGATGTTTGTAGCGATGATGTTTGATGTGATGAAGTTGTTCGTAGCAATGATATTCATGTGAGGATGACATGTAGAGCAACGATATTGGTGGCGATAAAGACATTTGCTATAACGATATTCACTGCAACAATAACGTTTGCAATGACATTATTTGTCATGACGACAAGATTAGTAGCACAGACATTCGCTGTGACGATTAATTTTACAATGAAGATATTTACTGTGACGATGGGTTTGAAGCGAAGAAATTCACCATGACAACAATGTTTGCAGTGAGGGTATTCGCCACGTCAATGACATTTGTAGCAACGATATTCACCTTATGACGACTTCTCTAGTGACAATACATGCCATGTCAACAACCTTTGCATTGAGGATATTCATCACAACAACAATGTTTGTAGTGAGGATTTTCTTCTACTAGGACAATAATATTTGCTATGACAATGATGTTTGTAGCAACAATAATCACCGTGACAATGACGTTTGTAGTGGTGATAATCACCGTGATGATGACTTTTGGAGTGTCTATGTTCACCATGACAATGACATTTACAGTGATGATGACTTTAGTAGCGATAATATTCATCGCAATAACGATGTTGATAGCATCGATACTCGCCACTAGGATGTTATTTATGGCAACAATAATCACCGTGATGACGACATTTACAATGACAACATTTGCCACAACCATGACGTTTGCAGTGACAAATTCGTCACGACAATGACTTTTATAGGATAGATATTCACCATGATGTTGACTTTTGCTACAACGACATTCACCAGGATGACAACATTTACTACAATAATATTTGTTGCACCAACGACCTTTGCAACAATGGTATTCGCCCAAACGACACCTTTTGCAACAAAGATATTCTCCGAAGTGACAATGTTTATATTGATGATATTCGTCGGGTTGATGGCTTTTGCAACGACAATTGTTGTGACAATATTCGCTACAATAACTTTTGCAGCGACTATATTCATAACGATGATAGCTTTTGTCGTAATAATATTCGCCATAGCAACGATTTTCGCCTTAACAACAATTTTTGCATCGATGATATTTGCCACAGTGACGACATTTGGAGCGATGTTGGCGCTTGCTATGACGATATTTGCCGTGAAGACTACGTTTGCAGCTACAATATTCGTTATGACAACAACTTTCACAACAACAAAATTCGCTACAATGATAACATTTACAACGACTATTCACCACAACAACGACATTTGCAGTGACAATATTTCCAGCAACAGTAATGTTTGCAGTTAGGATATTCATCGTGATGTGGACTTCTATAGTGTCAATATAAGCCGTGATGACTTTTGCGTCACGGATATTCACTACAGTGACGATGTTTGAATCGATATATTCTCCATAACAATGACTTTTACACCGATGATATTCGTCGCGACAATGACATTCGAAGTGATGATGCAGTGACAATATTTGCCATAAAGATGACATTTGTAGCATCTACATTCGTTGCAACAATTACATTTGCAACTATATTCGTTGTGACAACGATGTTTGCAATGACGATATTCATCGCTATGACGACATTTGTAGCAACAATATATGTTGTGACTGCAACGTTTTTAGCAACAATATTCGACACAATGATGATGTTTACAATAATGATATTAGTCATCACGATGACATTTGTAGCCGCAATATTCGTCATAGCAACGACTTTTGCAGGGATGATATTCGTTACAATGACAGCATTAGTTGGGACGATGTTCGCCACTACAAAGATGTTCATAGCTATGATATTCGTCGCGATGTTAACGTCTATAGCTACTATAATCACCACCATGAAGACGTTTGCAAGGTCAATATTCATCGAGACAATGACTTTTGTAGCAAATATATCCGTTGTGATGATGATGTTTGTAATAATGATATTCACCACAATGATGACTTTTAGAGCAACAATATTTGACACGTCGACGACTTTAATCGTGACAACGACTTTTGTAGTGATGATTTGATAGGAATCAGACTCTTCTAGGACCTATCACCAGGGCCCGAGCTAAGGGTCTCCATAATCTAGCTTTGAGGGTTTTACTAGAGAAACCTAACCTTGAGAAAACTAACCTACTTCCTACATCTTTGCACTATAATTTTGATGCATTTCAGTAGGTTCATTTGTCAGTCTTACAGGATGCAAAAACACCCATACTACTAAGCGAATCAGGGTTGTCAATGGAACCTGATTCAAAAGCTTCTTGAAGACCGGCATCCTAAAGGACCATTTCTTTTATATATTTATTCTTTTATGAACTATTTTGGTTGTATTTTGGTTTTGGGACACTTTTATTTCCTTGTAATTTTCATTTAGGGCTAGCCACCTTAAAAGTGGTAAACTTGTAATTTTAACCACTTTTTAACCCTAAGAGTAGCAAGTATAAATACTTGCTTAAGAGAGGGTTTGAGGAGGCCATTTTTACATAATTAAGAGACACTTTCACGTGTGGAATTAGGGTTCTATGCTTAGTTCAAAACTCTTATCAATTTCAACCCAAGAATTGGAATTGTGGCGAGTGCGATGAAGGGGAATTGTGAGTCATATCGATTTCATCTTTGTTGTATGTTCATTTCTTCTCTAGTGAGTCATATCTAGGGTAGATTTAAATCTTTCTTGGACATATTTGTGTTTGTTTTTCGTGAATAATCATCTTTTAAGATTGATTGTTCATTGAGCACTTGAATTACATATATCATTTAGTGATTGGCGTGAATTTGGGATTGAAGGGAGGAAGTGATATTCGCGGCAACAACATTAGTAGTGATGATATTCGCTGCAACAACGACGTTTGCAACGATAATATTTTCCACAAAGATAATGTTTTGTAGTGATGGTATTTGCTACGATGGAAACATTTACAACAACAATATTTACCATGGCGATGACTTTCACAACGATAGTATTTGCAGCGATGACATCATTTGGAGCAATTATATTCGTTGTAAAAGCAATATTTGTTGCGATGATATTCAACGCCATGACAACTTCTACAGCGACGATATGATTCACGACAACAACAATTGCAACGAAGATATTCACCAAGCCAACGAAGTCTGCAGCGATTATAATCACTACGTAACGATGTCTGTAACGACAATATTTGCCATGATGATGACATTTATAGTGACAATATTCGCTATGATAACAACATTTGTAGAGACGATATTTACCGCAACAACACCTTTTCGAGTAACGATATTTTACAACAACAATATTTGCCATAACAACGATGTTTCTAACGATGATATTCGCCACGACGGCAACATTTCTAGTGATGGTATTCACCGCGATGACAATGTTTGTAAGGACAACATTCTCCACGACGACAAGCGATGATATTCATTAAGACGACGACGATTGTAACAATAATATTCACCAAGTCAACAACGTTTCCAACAATGATAATCGTCGCGATGACAATATTTGCAACAACAATACTTGTCGTGATGATGATGTTTGTCGTATTGGTAATCACCACGACAATGAATTTTACAACAACAATATTCACCTTAATAATGACATTTGCAATGATGATATTCTCCATAGCAACGACATTTTCATTTTATTTATTTATTTTCTATCAAACAAATTTTAATTTAATTTAATTTATTTTTATTTATATTTTACTTTTTATATTTATTTTATTTTATTTATTTATTCACTTGCATAAAAATTTAATTTTTTATATTTTTATTTTTATTTATTTATCATTTTTTATTTATTTCTCTCTCACACAAATTGTATTTTATACTTTATATTTTTTATTTTTTATTTTTTAAATTTTTTTTATCTTTTCATTTTTATTTTTATTTTAATATTTTGCATTTTATATATTTAGTTTCTCTCACACAAATTTTATTTTATACTATATATATTATATATATATTTTATTTTTTTCCCTTTTGTTTAATTATTTTCACTCTCATACAAATTTTATTTTTTTACTTTTTACTTTTTATTTTATTCTTTATTTTTTCATTTTATTTATATAATCTCTCTCATATAAATTTTATTTTACACTTTATATTTTATTTTATTGTTTTTACTTTACTTATTTATCTTTTTATTTTTTTTATTTTTTTATTTATTTTCTCTCTCGCACAAATTTTATTTTTTTTGTTTTTATTTTAGTTATTTAACTATTTTGTTTTTATTATACTTTTCTCATTTTATTTATTTATTTTCTCTATCACAAAAATTTCATTTTTTATTTTTTTAATATTATTTGTTTATCTTTTCGTTTTTATTTTCTATTTTATAATTTTTCATTTTATTTGTTTGTTTCATCTCTTACACAAATTTTTTATTTTATTTTATTTTATTTATTTTCTCTCACACAAATTTAATTATTTTGTTTACTTTATTTATTTATCTTTTCCTTTTTTATTTTTTCTTTTGAATGTATTTATTTATCATATTTATCTTTTTTTCATTTTATTTATTTATTTTCTCTTTCACCCAAATTTTATTTTTTATTTTTTATTTTTATTTTATTTATTTACCTTTTTTATTCATACTTTTATTTTGTTATTTTTTTATTTTTATTTATATATTTTCTCTTTCCCACAAAATTCATGTTCTTATTTTATTTTTATATTTTTTTATTTATTCATTTTTTTATTTTACATTTTATTTATTTGTATTGTTAATCACATAAATTTTAGTTTTTATTCAATTGTTTTTATCCTATCTATTCCAGCTTTTTTATTTTTTATTTTTTTACTTTATTTATTTGTTTTCCCTTTCACATAGATTTTATTTTTTATTTTATTTATTTTCTTCACTTTATTTAGTTATTCACGCCACTAAATAAATTTTATTTTTCCATTCATTTATCATTTTTGTCAAATTACATTTTTTTATTCTTTTCATTTATTTATTTAATTTCTCTCTCACAAAAATTTTATTATTTTATTTATTTTTAATTTTTATTTTTATTTGATTTTTTTCATTTTATTTACATATCAAATTTTATCATTATTTTTTATTATTTATTTTTTTTGTCTTTACTTAATTTATTTATCTTTATTGGCTTTATTTATTTCTTGCATTTTTTTTATTTTTTTCTTATTTCTTTCATTTTATTTAACTATTTTTTCTCTTAATGAAATTTAATTAATTTTTTTTATTTTTTATTTAATTTATTTAATTTTTTTGCATTTCCTTATTTTCTTTCTCACAAAAATTTTATGTTATTATTTTAATTTTTGTTTTAGTTATTTTTCACATTTTGTTTTTATTTTATTAATTTATTTTTTCTTTTCATTTTATTTTATTTATCATTTTTGCTTTTATTTTATTTTTTGTATCTCATTTATTTATTTTCTCTCACATGCAAATTTTACTTTTTTTTTTAATTATATAAATTTTTGTTTTTACTTTATTTATTTGTTTGTGTCAAAGAAAAACAAATAAATAAAATGAAAAAAATAAAAAAATGAAAATAAAAAGACAAATAAATAAAAATTAAAAATTAAAAAAATAAAAAAGATAAATAAATGAAATAAAATAATAATAAATAATAAATAATAAAATTTGTGTCAATGACAATATAAGTAAATAAATAAAATAAAAAAAAGAAGAAATTATAAATGAAGTTAAAAATAAAAAGGAAAATTTGTGCCAAAGAGAAAATAGATAAATAAAATGAAAATATATATAATTAAATTAAAAAAATAAAATAAAAAAAGATTTGGTGCAAGAGAAAATTTATAAATTAAATAAATAATAGAAAAAATAACATTAAAACAAAGCACAAATAAATAAATAAAAAAGAAAAAGAAAATAAATAAATAAAACAAAAAAAGTTAAATAAATAAAATAGAAACAAAAATAGTTAAGTGGGAGAAAATAAATAAAAAATTAAAAATAAAACAAAAGACTAAATAATATAGAACAGAAAAATAAAAAAAAATAAAATTTGGGTGCAAGAGAAAATAAAAAATAAATAAATAATATGAAAATGAAAAAAGAAATTTTTGCGATAGAGAAAATAAATAAATAAAATGAAAAAAAAACAATTAAAAAGTAGAATAAAAAAATAAAATTTGGGAGAGCAGGAAATAGAAAAATAAAAAAAAAACCAAAATAAAAGATAAAATAAATAATAAAACTTCGGTGGGAGAGAAAATAAATAAGTAAATAAAATAAAATAAAAACAAAAAAAAAGACAAATTTTGGGTAAGAGAGAAAATAAATAAATAAATAAAATTTAAAAAATAAAATAACAATAAAAAAGGTAAATCAATAAAATAGAAACAAAAAAAAAGAACATTTGTGCAAGAGAGAAAATAAATATAAAAAATGGAAAAAATTAAACAAAAACTAATTGCCAAATAAATACAATAAAAACAAAAAATAAAATTATGGTGAGAGAGAAAATAAATAAATAAAATGAAAAAGACTAATAAATAAAATGAAAACAAAAAATTAAAAGATAAAATGAAAAAATTTTGGGTGAGAGAGCAAATAAATAAATAAAATGAATAAAATAAAAAATAAAAATAAAATAAAAACAAACAAGATAACTAAATAAAATAGAAGCAGAAAAAAAAAGTGCGTGAGAGAGATAATAAATAAATAAAATGAAAAAAAACAAAAATTCAAATAAATAAAGTAAAAAAAAGAAAAATTAAATAAAAAATTTATTTTGGGCAAGAAAGAAAATAAATATATAAAATGAAAAAAAATATAGAAATTGAATAAAAAGAAAAGGACAAATAAATAAAATAAAAACAAAAAATAAAAGGTAAAATAATAAAACAAAATTATGGTGAGAGAGAAAATAATAAATAAAATGAAAAAAAAAACAAAAGAAAAAGAAAAAGGACAGATAAATAAAATAAAAAATAAAACAAAACAATGGTGAGAGAGAAAATAAAAAATAAAATGAAAAAATAAAATAATAAAATAAAGACAAAAAGATAAATAAATAAAATGAAAATAATAAATTGAGAAAAAATAAAAGCAAAAGACAAATAAATAAAATAAAATAAAGTAAGAAATAAAAATAAAAAATTTTGGATGCGAGAAAAATAAATAAATAAAATGAAAAAAATAAAAAGATGGTAAATAAATAAAATAAAAACGAAAAATTAAAAATTAAAATTTAGGCACATTGAAAATAAATAAGTAAATTGTGAAAAATAAAAAATGAAATAAAAAAATCAAATAATTAAAATAAAAGAATTTTTTTTATTTTATTTACTTTTTTTATTTTCTTATTTAACTTTTTTGCTATTTTGTATTATTTTAATTTTTTTAGTTTTATTTGTTTATTTTCTTTATCTTACAAACTTTTTTTTATTTTTTATTTTATTTATTTATCTTTTTTGGCTTCATTTTATTTTTTTATTTTCTCTCACACAAATTTTATTTTTTATTATTTTATTTATTTTTCTATTGTATTTTATTTTTTATTTTTTCAATTTTTTATTTATTTTATTCGTGTCTATAAATA
>JBBMOL010001559.1:0-36444 GCA_037954665.1 Laguncularia racemosa | reverse complement strand
TTCTAAAAACCAGATTTTCCCTTCTAGGGGGCGGGCTTCAATTTACAAATTGTGGACAGGCTAAGGGAAAGGGGGCTATTTCTTCCTCAACAGGCGGGGAAAGGATAGGCCCACGGGGCCTTTGGGCCCCATTACCCAATACACCCGGTCCACCGGGCGGGCCCTCTACCCCCGTGCCTCAGTCCACCTCCCCGAAAACCGACCCACCAGCAGACCCCCCTTTTTCCTTAACCTTTTCACACACGTGTCTCCGAACACTTCATTTTCCTTTCCCCCTTTAAAATTTCTGACAAATTTAAATTTTTTAAAATTCTAAGTTATTTTACCCTTTTTTCCTACTCCCCTTGACATCACAACCAAAAACCCCCCTAATTCGACTTCCCGTCCCCAGTTTCCAAATTTGTCTATGCAAAAAAGGCCCAAAGAGGAAGGGGAGGGGGAATAGATAAAAAAACCAGTAGATAGAATTAGTTTAGGATAAAAATTTAGTTTAACAAAACAGTAAAATTTAATAATTAGATTTTAATTAGAAATTTTTATATTTTTAATTTTAATACTTTTGTTTAAGCTTTCTTTTTATATTATTGCTTTTAAATTCAATATTTTTAATAGTTTAAAAAATTTTTTTTTATATTCGGATACGATGAACCCTAAAATAAACATGCAATCTTTCTTATTTATTATTCAATAATTTATTAGCATTCTTGTGTTTTTAATTATGTGTTTTTTTATTTTTAATTTAATTTTGCCGACATATTAGTTTACAATTTAATTTTTTATATAAAGATTGAGAGATTCTATATAAGAATAATCTAACACAACTAAAAAGATTTTAATGTAATCCTAGAGATAGTATAACATAAATTTTTCAAGATTAAGGTGAAACCTATAGTAAATTCATAGATCAAATATAATTCAATTTTAGATAATTTTAATTTGGGAAAAGAATTTTCAAAATTTAAATTTAAAATAAAATTAGGAAATTTAAAATGACTCGAGAGAGGGTTAAAATTAAAAACATTTAAGAAATCCTACGATCCAAGAATAAATAAGAATTTGAATAATACTTAGTTAATTACATTAGTAATTTTTTAAGAGGATTTTAATACTTGAAAATATTTTTAATTGATTATTGCTTTTCTTTAATTTATTTGCTATTTATTTTAAATTT
Source organism: Laguncularia racemosa (assembly GCA_037954665.1). Classification (NCBI taxonomy): domain Eukaryota; kingdom Viridiplantae; phylum Streptophyta; class Magnoliopsida; order Myrtales; family Combretaceae; genus Laguncularia; species Laguncularia racemosa. Next base: position 35,273 of record JBBMOL010001559.1, on the reverse strand, counting down.
TTTTCTTAATTTTTTCTTATTAGATAATAAGAGAAAAGGTTATTACTAGTACTTGTAATCCCTATGGGATTGAAACCCCGATATCTTTATCTACTATACTATAGAATTAATAGATGCACTTGCTTATAAGTTTAAAAGTTAGATAGTAGGAAGACCCATATCAACAAAATATGGCTTCTCCACATCAGGATAATCCAAACCCAGATCAGGGTTGTTTTCCCTTTTGGGGAAATTTTAAAAAGGGAAAATAAAAAATTTTGAAACACATCTGGGGGCACCTCCATGGCGAGGGGAAATCCCGAGCATTTAAGAGGGGTTTTATGTTCAAACCATACCCAATCGATTCTTCATCGTGGCATCAGTTCTATCTCAAATTCCCCCTTTTTCCCCCAACAAATTTGAGTTTCTCTCACTATCCTTTTAAACCCACGAATTTTTCTTCCTCTTTTTTTAAAAATTCTTCAGACCTGGGCTTTGGGTTTAAAGGGAAAAGGGGCCTGATAAGAATCAAAATACCCTGAAAAGCAAACCTTTTTTTGTGTTGATTTTAAAACTGGCAAAAAGCATCAGATTCAAAATTTATCCCAATGGCATTCTTTACGATATTATTTCCAAATGGGATTTTTTATTTCCCCTTTAAAAGGGCATTTGAAATAGTGACCCAATTTCTAAAAAGGGAAAACCCTACAAACCCCGCCCTTTTTTGCTGAGTAAATCAGATCAATAAAAACACCTAAAGAAAAAAAAGACATGGGGGTTTTTTTTTCCCATATTTACATGTTTTTGGGAATATTTTTTTTATATAATTTATTTTTAAATAATTTTTTAAAATTTTAAAATTGAAACCCAAGGTCAAAGAAGTTTTTTTTTTTAAAAAGTTTTGGCAATTTTGTCTTTTCTGGGGATTTTAAAAATTTTAGTGTTTTCCTTTCCCCCCAAAAAAGTTTCAATTTAAGAGAGACTTTTTTGGAACCCCTTGGCCTAGGGTTTTAAGAAAAGACTTAAACTAAATTAAACTGGTAAACCAGTGGGGGTTTTTAATGAGGGTTTTATGTTTTTTTGGGTTTTTTGGGTAATTTTGTTTAAAGAGATTTGGAACAAAGAACGTGTCCCAAATAAGAATTTTTATAAAATACTTGGGGGAAAATTTTAATTTACAAATTTTTAACCAAGTAGGTGTTTCAAGATCCAAATTATGCATTTTTAAAATTTGTAGGTTTCATTTTTTCATTTACATAGAAAGATATACAGCCACTAGCATGGTCATGCTTTAGCCTATGTTCCTCTGCAAGCTCTCTTACATGACCGCCTAGTTTTGGAACACTCTCCTTCGATTATATTTCATTATATTATAATTCTAATCTATGAATTATGAATAACAAGACATCGGGAAAGGAATTCTACAATTAGAATGAAATTAACCAATTAGTAAATCTAGATTAGTTTAATCTTTTATACTTGACAAGTTTATATCCCTTCCCTAGTAACTCAAGACACTATAGTGATAACTTCTTTCTAAGTACGTGTTTACTATGTTTTATTGCTTATGATTGTTAGCTTAATAATCAAATGAAATTAATTGAATATTGGAGCTAATTGTATATGTTACTTGTGCTTGGCTCGCTTAAGGGCCTGTAGTGGCAAATCCTTAAGGGGTACCCGATGATCTAATGTCACATTATCCATAGTGGAGTTGTGTACCGAAATGATATGAGGTTAATTATGGTTAGGCGGGGCCCACAGTGGCAGTTCCCATTTAGGATTATATATACGCAAATACTATGTGTATTAGGGTCATGAGTACCTTTGTGTTTATTGTGGATTAAGTGATTATAAAAAGTTGATGACTTGATGTTACTAGTGCATATACTATGTAATATGTTGTTATGTCCATGCACATGTCTGCATGGTACTCACATACTGGGTTTAGGCTCATTCCTTTTTTATTTTCAATTTCAAGTGATAATGATGAACACATTAATTATGATGAGAACGAGAAATTAGTGGGTCATCTTATGGATTGATAGGATTCAAATCCGACAAGACTTATCATTAGGGCAAGAACTAAAGGATTTCGAATCTTGGCGATGAGGGCCCATTTTGAGCAAATCGATCCTGTAATTATTCGTTTACTACCTCTTTTATCTTATCCATGTATTTTATATTCCAATAGAATACTTATCATGCTTTACAGGGCAATGGACAAACTCACTCAGACTCAGCTTGTGGGTTATCCATGGACCGACCTGAACCGGCGATGAGTTAGGCCGACAAAACCTATGGAAGAGCTCGCATGATGTAGACTATTTTCTTTTATTTTTGTATTTGTTATTTGGACTATTTTATGTTTTATTTTTCTTTTGTGAAACTTTCATTTTATTGTAATTTCCATTTAGGACCGGCCACCTTAAAAGTGGCAAACATGTAATTTTGACCATTTTCTAACCCTAAGAGTAGCAAGGAGGCCATTTTGCAGATTTGAAAAATACACTTAACGTGTGCGAATTAGGGTTCTTCCTAGTTCATTTTCTCTTATCAATTTCAATCCTAAGAATTGGAATTGTAGCCAGTGCAACAAGGGGAAATTGTAAATCATATCAATCTTTCTTTGTTGTTTTTCATTTCATCTCTAGTGAGTCATATCTAGGGTTGAATTGAATTTTCTTGGTCAGATTTTTTATTGCATTTGTGATCAATTATCTTGTTTAGGGTTGATTACTTTAGTACTTGATCCTTCATCTCATTGGTGGCTGAATTGTGCTTTTGTTGGAAGAGGATATACCACGTTTTGTGCTTTTCTTCTCCATATAATTCACGTGGAATTCACTTGGTTTTTATTGTTATTTAGTGAAGTTGATCATTATTGGATGTTGATTGCATTTTTTAACCATTGGATTGCATCAAATTTCCATTAAGGTTTACAAATTCCATTTCTAGTGGACTGGTTTGTATGTGAGTTGAGGATTGTTTTCTTTGATTCATTTGATTGTGCTTGGACTTGGTTTTGAGCACATCATCTTTTGGAAATCAAAGCAATCTAATTTGGATACTTAAGATTGATCACATCCTCGTTGGAAGAATTTGGTTATAAACATTGAGATTTGACACCATTGTCATGTGATTGAGACAAGTTTGATTGACTTTGTTTCTTTCTTTCAAATTGGTTTTGCATTGTGCTTAATCTTGGTTTTAGGCACATCATTTTTTGGTATCAAAGCATCATCATATTGGATCTAAGATTGATTACATTCTAATTGAAGAATTGGTTAATTCATTAGAAATTGACACCAAATAGTTCATGAATTAAGACTAGTTTGATTTTTCATTATGTAATTGGTCTTTCAATTGGGTTTTTGGGGCTTGGGCTTAGTTTTGAGCACACCCATGGATGAATATAGAAGAGAGCACTACTATTACATTGATGAAGAATGATAAAAAAACAATGAAAAATCCCTATTAGAATTTAAGTTATGGATTTAAAAACTAGAGATAGTTACTAAACTTTTAAAACCTTTTATTCCTTTATATGTTTATAGACATTTACTCTAGTTCTGAATTTAGATTTTAATGTATTATTTTAAGTAATAAAATTGGAATGACTATCTAAAGTTATTCTTTTCTAGTATTTGAAGTACAATGATATCATTCTACAATGGATATGATCGGTTTGGGAGTTTGAATAGAGATTTTGAGCCTTAGCATGTTATTACCCAATAGTTGGACACAAGTAAGGTTGTGACCCCAAAAAATTCTAAGGCTTACAAAACTAATATGGCAATGATTATGACATGGTTCACGCCACATGTGATGCTAAAGACTTGACTTCACCGAGGGGCCTTTGTACAATAGATTGACCATATTGATTCTTTTGCCTCAAAATCACATTACTAGAGGATATTCTACCTATTGTTGGATTGTTGTTTACAAAATGTTTTGCTGAAGACATATTATAATAGCCAAATAAGAGTTCTTTATTAGGGTTGTGTGTGCTTGCAAAAATTACAAGACAGTTCCCTTGATTAGATTTTTAAATTTGGGCATCGGTTACTACCCAACCACTCTAAAATAAGTTTTCCCTTTATTCCACATAAATGTCCTAAAACATAAAACAGTCGAAAACCAACTTTTCTCATTCATGGATAGTTTCTCAATGCATAAACTGTTGATTTTCGAAAAAAAAAAAAAAAGTTTAATGATAATAAAAGGTTTATAAGATATCTAATGAATTTTTTTAAGTATGTTGAACAAAAGTATTCATTCTCACAAATACTTAAGCAGACAGTGGTTTATAGACACTCCATTTAATAGTTAACAAGAAAATCTATTAGATGTTTTAATAGACACTTAAACAAAAAATTTGATACTTCAATCACTACATTATGCTCGTATAGTTCTTATCGATCTTCGATACAGTTTGATTTATTTAAAGCCCCAAATCAACTAATTAAGCATATTTGGGTAATGCACTTAATTCGTTCCACACAATGAGGATTAATAACCCAATGGTTTTTTTCTTTGATAAGTTGTAGCAATTTTTTTTATTTTTATTTTAAAATGATAGATCAAGATATCTAAAGATTTTATCTTGACATAAATATAAACCCAAATGAAGAACAAGAAAAGGGATAAGTATAACAAATATGGTTTATCCAGTTGAAGCTTATCCGCATAAAAAAAGGGATCTTGAGTTTCAAACTGAAGCTTATCTATATAAAGATGTTAAAGGGAATTCGAATGAAGATGAATATAAAAAAAATATCTAAAGATCATAAGAAAAATCAGTTATATGATCAAGGGGTTCAAAATAGAACTTTTAGTTTAGATTCTCCCAAAACCCAATAAATATAGAATATGAATCTTATCCGTGAACCAAGAAGCCCTTAGAAGATTTGATGAAGTTTTAAAGCTAAACTACCGAGAAGGACAGTACTAGAGACCAATATGTAAACTCTAATTTCAAGTTCAATATACGATAGGAGAGAAAAAAAAACATTTTACAATTATTTGTTTTCCTCGAGCTTAAACAAGAGAATTTATATCATTTTTGTACAAATTTTATTTAATTTTCATGCAAAGATTAGCTTCAAAAGTGAGTTTATAAAAGGTCTTATAGCCTATGTTTAGCCAAGTGGTAGGCAAGAAAGATAGTAAGGGCTATTGTGTGTTTATAACTTTTCTTTGCTATTGGATTAGTGGAATGACTGGTGTGAAGACCGAATCCCAATAGTCAAGCTAGAAGAGAGGACCGACTTTCTAAGAGGAACCTCTATATATTTCATCTTCTTTATTACATTGCACATTATTTTTGTCATTTTCATTTTTCCCAAACACATGCGCATTCTTTATCTGAAAAAAAAATAAAAAGTGTTTTATTTAATTTAAATTTGGTAAAAATTTTGAACAAACAATTCAACCCCCCTACCCCTCCTCTTGTTTGCCATTTCGGGATCGACATTTGCTATTAGAGCAGCAACTCTTTGTTTATAAAAGTTGATCAATGGGTGACCAATACAATCACAATTGGGATCTAATTTTATGCCATTCTTTAATGGAACTAATTTTTCCCTTTTTGGGAAATGTGGGATAGAAACTTATTTTAAAGAAAATAAATTTGCTTCTGGGAAATCATATTTTATGGAGTTAAAATCATTCTCAAATAGTTCAATTCTAGTTAATGAAGAAAAGAAAAAGGCTAAATGAATACCCCAACAAAAAATTTATTTTGATGGCATTTTTTTGATTGTTTTCCCTTTGATTTTATATGAATTTGTAAGGAAAAATGGGACAAATTGTGTAAAAACCATGAAGGGTTGTAATGATTGGAACAGGAGAGACCCACTCATGCAGGACTATGAATTTTTTGTTCCAATCTGTGAAATTATATTTGATGGATTTAATGATTTACTTTATTACTAATGAATTTGCTTTACTTAGTAAAAATTTCGTGGCGTGACTTGAAAGGGAAAATCTTGTGATTTTGCCAAGTTGAGGATTCAAAAACAAATGCAATTGAAAAAGCCATGATTGAAAAACTAACGTTGAGTAAATTTCAAGAAAAAGCTTCAAGCATAAATTAAAAACTAAAGCATATAAAGATCAAAGAAATTTAAAAAAAGTCTAAAATTAAGGATACTGGCAAGAATTGAGCTAGAAAAAGAATCAATAGTGAGGAAGACAGGATGATCTAATGAGTGGTTCGAAGATTTACAAAAGCATTCAGGAAAAATGAAACTTTTTAATTCCCAAAAATGTTTTTCTGTAATCAATTAAGTATGGATAAGGAATTTTTTTAAAAGAAAAAGAAGAAAAGAAAGAAAAATAAAAAAGTAGTTTGCTCCATATAAGAAGCTGGACTATCAAGATGAATGTTCGTTTTGTTAAAAAAAAAATGGGAAATACAAAACCCTTTAAGGGCAACAAGGAGTGATCTTAAAAGAGTTAGATGTTGAGTCAGACGCTAAATCGGGAATGAAAAGATAAAATTCTTTGCTTCAGGGCTTTATCTAGGTATTTTTTGAATTTGAGAATGTTGCCCATTAATTTTAGAAACAAGTAAACAATATTAAAGGCTTATTTAAAGGGAAAATGAAAATGGGGAAATAAATTTGGAAATAAAAAAGAAGTCGTATGTCAACTAATTTTTTATTGTTTGATAAAAATTATTTTTTAAAAAATAAACAGAAGTTTTCATATGGAAAAATAAAAGTTATGAAGAGACAAGATATGTTGACAAATGAAAATAATACTTTAAAAAAAATTGTAAAATTTAATGTAAGAATTGTTGAAGTTTCAAAAATCTAAGTTCTTTTACCTAATTTTTTAAAAAATTGATGAAAAATAAAAAAGTTCATATCTCTCAAAAAATGATTAGGATATAATAAAGTAGAGTCCTAAAAGCAAGCTAAAAAAACTTTTTTTATTAAAGGACAAGATCTAATCACTAAAGTATGTTAGACGATAAAAAGGAAGATAAAAGTGAAAATATAAAAGAGATAAGCTTTTAAAAATTAAAATAAAAAAAATTTTTAGAATTCCCAATAAACTAAGACAACTAAAAAGAATTGTAGAAAGAATTTATAAGGTTTTATGGGGGTATCCCAGATCTTTTTAATTATATTCAAGAATGTTAAGTCATACTTATCAATGGGGGCCATATCAATATTAAGAAACATATAAAAGAGCGATAGTTGTTATTTCATACAAAAATGCACCATAAAATTTAAAGGGTGTAGTTGAGTTTAAATTAAACAAAACCAAAGAAGGGAAGACCATTGCCCATTTGAAAAAAATTTTTAAAGGTTGGAAATCCGTTTGAAAAACCAGAAAAATGCCTTTTGGGGGTCCTTTGGGAAATTCTAAGGCTTTATGGTTAGTAAAAGGGTTTGAGGTGGCCCAAAAGGGTAAAGCGATTTTGGGAAATGCCATTCATTAACTTAAAGAAGGAGAGGATTACAGGCATCTAAATTCTTACTCGATTCATCTCAAGATAGATAAATACCACGCTTTTTTAAATTTTCTAAAAAATCCCACCAAGAATGGAACGGGAATGTGAAAAAAATTTTTATGGAAATAAAATATTCATGAATTTCCTATGTTAGTGCTCCTAAACCAAAAAGCCATTATTTTTTACTTGAAATATTACCTGAATCTTAAGGTGCTGTTTGGGGCTAAGAGGATAAAAAGGAAAGAAAAAAAACCCATTTATCCCGAGTAAAAATTTACTAAAAGAGAAAAAAAATGCTAAAAAAGAGAGAGGAAATGTTAGTATTGTTTGGGTTTATGCATTGACTAGATAATATACCTTTACATTTATTGAATTTTAAGAGATATACCCCCTAAAGTATCTAGAAAACAAATAAACCCTAATTATAAAATTTTCTAAAGGGAAAATGTTATTGTCTAATTTTGACATCCCCTTTTGAAAAAAAAAATTTCAATTAAAGGTCAAGCTAAGCTGATCAATTGGCAAAGCATCCATTTAAAGAATCTTCCTAAGAACCAAAAAGGGCAATTTCCAAATGAAGATATTTTGGTGGCTAAAAGATGTTTTAACTCAAAAAAAAAGAAAAGATTCTTAAAGGGAATTGTTTTTTTGAAAAAGACCAATGTATTTGGAGTAAATAGGGGAAAATTTTAAATTTTTTACTTAAAGGAATCAATTCCCTATAGAAACGAAGCTTATGTTCCCATATATAACAAATTGCAAAATAAAAGCATGCTTTCCATATCTCAAAATGCCCTTGGATATGGGAATTCTAAATTAGAAGTATAGGGGGACTTTTCACTCATTATTTATAAAACCCAAAGAGAATAAAAAAAAAATGACAAAAATTGATACTTATCCCCAGCACTTGTCAGGATTAATGGGAAGTTTGGAGGATCATTTTCACATATATACAAGGAGTAGAATCAGTTTGTCGATGTTTAAACCCCTTTAGCACTTGGACCAAATATCAAAGGGGTAAAAATTTAAACCTCTTGGTTTGAGTTGAAGAAAAACCCTTTTTTTTTTTTTTTGCTATTAAAGGGAAACAAAGTGAAACCTTGGTATCATAAAATGAAGATCTTATTTGAGGGGGAAGGGTATCCAAAAAAGGCTAAAAAAGACAAAAAATACTAGAAGTTAGAAAGTTTTTTTTTTAAAAGTGGTCACGTTGTATGGCAATCCTTTGAAGCACATTTTTGGATGTGTGGATGAGAAAGAAACAAACACCATTATAAAAGAGGTATATGAGGGAATATGGGGTCCTCAACGAGTATTTACATTTTGGCTACAAAATCATGAATTAGGTTTTATTGTTGTTAGGGAAGCTATTACATAAACTGTGAGATATGTCATCTATGTAAAATTTTATAAGAACAAAAAAAGCCCTCCCAAGAACTTCAAAACCCCTTCTTCACCTGGCTATTCTTATTGGGGTTTAAAATTAATTGACAATTTAATAAAAAAAGATCAAATGGTCATCGGTTCAAACTGGTGGCAATTGACTATTTTCCCCAAAATGGGTTTAGAGCTTCCTTATATACAATTTAAAAAGGGAGTAGTGGTAAAATTCATAAAAGGGATAGCATTGCTGTTATAAATGGACTGTTGTCAAAAATTGTGCAACTTTCAGGATCACTCGCAAAAATTCATTGCTATCAACCACAAATGAAGGGAGAAAAGAAGGGGCCAATAAAAATTCAATGGATTTTTAAAAAAAGGGTCATTCTTATAAAAGATTGGGGTTTAAGATGTTATTTTTTTTTCATCTGACCTATCAGCCCTCCATTAGAACGAAACGGACTACCCTTACCCTTTGGTAATGGCATTGAGGCAATATTCCTATTAAAGTTGAAATTTTCACCAGAGGTTATAAAAAAAAAAGGGGAGAAGTGTTTAGGAAAAGTCGATTGCCCAGTGAGCTTAATTGAGAAAAGGGGTTAAATTAGCATTAGCCGGGGCCAATGTTACTAAAAAGCAGAAAAAGCCTTTAATAAAAGGTTAACCCGAAGTTTCTAAAAGAGGATTTTTTTAAGGAAAATCTCAAAAATTAAAGACCTAGGGGGAAGTTTTACTCCCAATTACGGGGGTCTTTTTTGAAAAGGGGTATTTTTTAAAAGGGCATTAATTTTGTTGCATATGATTAAAAGGGAGGAAAAAATTAAAAGTTTTGAATTTAAAAAGAAGGTCCTTTTATTTAGGTCTATCTAAAAAAGGGTAAGATTCTTCTTTTATTAAAATACGTCATACAGGGGGAAATAAAATTTTAGATATCCTTAAATAGTCAGTTTAATAGGCTACCCCAAAAAAAATTATCTTTTTTTTTAGGGGTTTTTTTTGTATAAACGCTTTCCTATAAAATAGTCAACCACAGGGGTACTTTCCTAAAATTCATCTTTTGGGGTTGCTAGTTTATAGGACACTTCTTAATTAAGATAGTTAGCTCAAATAGGCATTTTCCCAAAAATTCTTTTTTTTGGGTTGTAGTCTAAAAAAAATGCTTTCCATGTAAATTAATAGCCTACATGGGCAATCCTAAATTTCTTATTCTTGGTTGTTAGTCTAAAATGACACTTTCCTATATAAACAACATTTCACATGGGCATTATCCTAAAATTCATCTTTTTTTTGGGTGTTAAATTTTATAAAATGTATCCTTTTAAACTAGTCGCTTACGGGGGCATTTTCCTAAATTTCTTTTTTGGGATTGTAATCATAAAAAACCTTCTAGTGAAAATATTAGCTCAAATAAGCAATTTCCAAAAATTTCTTTTTTTTTTTTGGGGTTTTTTTTAACATAATATACTTTTTTCCTATAAAAAACTATTTAAACCCCATTAGGGCAATACCAAAAAATTTATCTCTTTTTTTTTGGCTATTTTGAAATAGTTCTTTTCTAATAAATAGTTACCTATGGGAACCTTTCCTAAAATTCTCTTCTGGGGTTACTAGTTTTTAAAGGACACTTCCTAGCAAGGATAGTCAGCTCAATAGGCATTTTCCAAAAATTTTTTTTTTTTTAAGGTTTGCTAGTTGAAATTTAAATGCTTTTTTATAAAAACTACTCCCCTTACATAAATCTTTTCTAAATTATCTTTTTTGAGTTGAGTATGTAATAAATGCTTTCTTATGTAAACTTTAAACTTTAGGTACTTTCCTAAAATTTCTTTTAAGATGTAGTGGTTTAGGGAGCTTCCTAATGTAAGATAGTAAACCCCCATAAGGCACCACCCTAGACTTTTGTTGTTAGTTTCCCTTTCATTGAAATATTTCTTGCATTTGGTTAGTAGCCTTAAGTATACTTTTAGTAAAAAGGGTATCTCTTTAATTTTTGTAGTAAAGTTTTCCTCAAATTCCCCCTTAAAGAGGTGAAATTGTAGACATCCCATTTTTGCTCCCTCTTTTTTATTTTTTTTTTTTTTTAAAAAAAAAAAATAAATGAAATTTATTTTTTTCAAATTGAAGCACAAGCCAACCCCTGTTTGGAAAAACATACAAAAGTTTCGGGAGACTTGATTTAAATTTCCCCCCCATTCCCAAAAATTTGCGCGAAAATTTTTTTCAGAACTAAAAAGGGGGCCCAAAATGGAATAAATGAATTTTTTTGCTAAAAAAAAATTGGGGTAAACCAATGGTTGATGGAAAACACCACACACACAATCCTAAACATCTGAGCTTGAGCCCCTAGGTAGTGCACTGGGCTTTCTTTTTTTTTCTTTTTTTTTTTTTTTTTTTGGTTAATCTACTTTAAATTTCCCATTGGCTGGTCACCCCCAAAAGGGGGGCCTAGAAGTCTCCAAAATCATCATGGCACGTGTGGACCTTTTACATGACGATGTTTTACGGTAAAAGATCGAAGACTCAAATAAAAATTGCATTTAGACAAATCATGTCATATAATTAGATAATAAAATAAAAATGGATCCTTTTCCCCCCTTGGTCAACCTATCGCAAGAATCGGTATCCCCTCCCAATCAGTAAAATGGATAACCCTGGGTTTCTAAAATTTTAAAATTCTTTTCCGGGGATTCCAAACATTTTATCTAAGAAAATTATCCTTCCAAATTTTATTTGTTTTTTGGCTTCCAAAAACTTCAATATTCAATTTATCCCTCCTGCGCTTTTTTTTAATCGCTATAAAAAAGTTGAAAGGGGGGAGCACACTATGTCAATGAATGGGGTGGTCACTTTTAAAGTACAAAACCAAACAATATCAAATTAAGTTACCAAAAAAATATGTTTGCATGAGAAACCATATGAATGCGCCCTCACAGGTCTTTTTGGAACAGTGAAATCTAGGGTTTGCCCCCCTTTACCCTTGGGGGTTTGGGGGTTCCCAAAGCCACCCTCAATGCCAAAATCATTTGATTTATTTATTATACTTTGTTATTTTTGATATTTTCTTAAAACAAAATAAATGTGCGGGCCTCTCTACCAAAAGGGCAAAAAAACCCAAGGAAAGGCTGACCAGAACCCTCAGGCGTGACAATCTCCTAAACATTGTTCGCATGCGAATTGCGATCCCCCTATCATCCCAAAACAAACCTGTGAAAAAGATGGCCTTCAAACCCCTGCAATTCTCGTGAAAATGCATGTCGTTTTAATTTGCCCCTTCCCACTTTAAAATTTATTAAATTTAAAATGATAAAACAACCCATATAATCAAATCAATTTTAATCAAAAAAGGGTAAACATCAAAATTCCATTTCAACCATTTAAATCAGCAGGATCAAAAACATTTTTTACACAAAAAACCACACCCAACCCAAACCCCCCTAATGTAGACTTTTATAAATTTCAATAGATTAAATTTCTCGGCACCTCTTGCGCCTTTCTTTTAAAAGTCAACCCCTCGATTTGATTTACAATTTTCATATCGACCCTCTGTGTCAATTTATCTAAATGCAAACAAACCACTGAGGTGATTTACAAACATCATCTTTTACACTTGTGTCGTCACATTTTCCCAAGGGGCCTATCATTTTTTACTTCCCCAGAGCCAAAAGGGGCATCTCTTTTTTTTTCGATGTCCCCCAAATTTTATAAAGTTTTATATTTGTATATATAATTATGTATATTTTATAATTTCGTGCAATTTTATTAAAGTAATTTTCTAGTCTTTCCCTTAGAACTTAAGAAGGAAGAAAACAGGACTTAGGTTGGAAAAATAAGGTTGCACTATGATTTGTATGATTATTTATGAGTGTATTTATGTATAATAAAAATAAGTTTGTTTTTTGTTAAAATTTCACATTCAAAACCAATTGACATTATACTAAATTTAAACCCATCACCCTATTCCAATAGCAACCCACCGTGCTTAGAAGGAAAAATAAGTTTCTATATTTTTGGGTTTTATTTTGGGGGGAGAAATTTTAAAAATGGGTTAGGCTTATGGTTATGCACTTGTTGGGGCTAGTGCTATATTAAGGTAAGACCCCATACCCCCGAAACCATTCATTCCTTACAAAATCTTCCAAATTCTTTCCTAAATCGTTATTCCCCCTGCATAATAATCAAAAAAATATATCAAAAAGCATCCAAAAAAATAAATTCAATGATAAATTTCAAATTCCACAAATAGTGCATATCTTTGTTTTTACCATTGTTTTAAAGGTTGCGTAGTCCTGACCGGAGTCAAGGATTCCAGCAGTAACTCCCTTTTCGTTTCCCCTTGAAAACAATTCCCTTCTATGACTCTTCAACCCAACATAGAAGGTGCCTTCACCTAAAATTTTGTAGTTTTTAGCACCCCTATGTTCTTTCATCTTGTGTTTGATGGTAAGGCGTGAAGTTTTTTCCTTACGGAACTTTAGGCGAACAAGATTTGAATGTTGAACTTCCTACGAAACTTTTGTTCCCAACCCCTAACTTGTTGTCAACTGTTGCTTTCTGTGAGAAGCGAGCAATGAAATGTCTTTGACCCGCAAATCTGGAATTTTCTTCCCTATAAAAGTACCCTTGAAAGGACAACTAAGATCTTGCATTAGGGTATTTAGCCAAGAATTTTTTTCCAACTCTTTTTAAGATTCCATTATGAATCATTTTTTCCAAATTTCCCCCGGCCTTTTCCCGATATTTTCTTGAATCATTCCCTTAACCCTCACACCACATAGGCTTCTCTTTTCCATGAAGCATCTTTAAAACCCTTTATTTACCCAAATTGGCTCTAATATCTTCCATGAATTATCGCTTCTATTCCCTCATCACCAAAAATTTCACACACCGAAAAGTAATTTTACCTTTTTCTAAGTCCACATACACAACCCCTAGTGCTACATATACCATATCCTTTCACCCCCTATACCCTATCATCAATATACACACCGCCCTACATATACTTCCACCCCCAAAATGTACTTGTCCACAACTTAAAAACCCTACATACCTCCCAATCCCAATCACAACCCACCCTACATCATCTATACCTTTTCCCCATATTCTTTTACCTTAATCACCCTCACCACCCTACTTTTCAACAACCACATTTACCCTTCCCAAACCCACCATACTGTTCCACTCCAACATCGTTTATAGCATATACCCTTTTCCCCCCAACCACATTTCCACCATACTGCCGCAACAACACAACCCATATACACACCATGCCGCATACTTACACCTTCTTACTCCTACACACAATCCACACTCCCCCCCACCTCTACCCTCTCCCACACACCACCCAACAATACACCTCCTACACACTGACACTTCAAAGACAATACAAACCCTTAAACCTACAACCACAATACACTTAACCACCCGCACTATCACCTACATTCGCAATCTCCACCCACCCCTCAAATAACACCTTCACTACATTACCCCTTTCATTCAAACCAACATAAACATTTATTCACGCACACGCACATATACATCCCTCATTCATGCATACCCCCCATTCACCCCACATCTCCTCTTTCCCAAAAAACACTCTTTAAAAACATACACCTACCTTCCATTTCGCACACGCACATCGTCACACCCATTTCAATAGATCAAAATATAAAATACCCCACTTTGGGCCCCCTTTCCCCCAAATTTTTACACTCCTTATGCACCCCACGCTCAACCCCACATATCAACCTATATCCCCCTTTAAACGCACACCCCTACACACATTAAAAATACACCCTTCATCCCGCCCGACTTTCTCCCAATAAACACTCTTTTCACCAACTTTTCTGCCAAAAAACACCACATACCCCCCCACACAACTAAATTCTTATTCTTCCTCTTTTCCTCTTTTTTCTATCCCCACTAAACTAACCCCTTCTTGCCACTCACGTGTTCTATAAGTGTATAAATTAAATTTAAAAATCTTAAACATTTTTTACCTATTAGCAAAAATATGTGGGCGAATTAAAACATTAAATAAAATTTTCCTACCAAATTGATTTATATGATGTTATTTTTGTTTGAAAAAAACCTTCACTTATCACAAAAAAGCCTTTTTGCAAAAAAAAATAATAAAAAAATATATGAGTAATTTTCCAAACCTTGCATGCAGCACAAAACTTTCTACATGACAATTTATACATTTACAAAAAAACCTACTTTTAAAAAATTCATAGCAACTAGTATGCAAAAAACAGCAAGTAAATTTTAATTTGCAAATAAAAGGTCAAAACTAGAATCAACATTAAATTTTTTAAGTTCAAAAAAAATTAAAAAAACGT
Organism: Laguncularia racemosa; assembly: GCA_037954665.1. Lineage (NCBI taxonomy): Eukaryota > Viridiplantae > Streptophyta > Magnoliopsida > Myrtales > Combretaceae > Laguncularia > Laguncularia racemosa. Next base: position 20,111 of record JBBMOL010001559.1, on the reverse strand, counting down.
CATAGACACTGAAATGCAATATACTAGAAAATTCACCTTTTTTAAAAATTGGAATTTAAGATGGATGAAATTTTGGTTTTGAAAAGGGATTTTGGACAAGGGAACAAAAAAGGGGGTGCTTTGAAGAGAAGTATTGTGATAAATTAATATGTGATTGCTATTTAAGTATCTAGTGAACAAAAAATGCATGACCTCTTAAAATCACAACTTTTTTGTTAAATTTCTTAAATTGAAGCGACATGCAAAAATTCCCCCCTGGTCGAAAAATAATAGTATATATACCTTTTGGGCTTACTCACAAATTTAATGTTTCCCTGAACCATTTTTTAAAATTTTTCAAAAATTTTTAATATATATTATATATTAGACCCTTACCCCCCAATGCAAATTCAAAATTATGTGATTGGAAAAAAAAAAAAAAAACATATTTTTAATTTTGCTCTCCTTTTTTGTTTATCTTTAGTTAAATTTAAGTGGTTGAACTTGAGGAATAAAAAAAAAAAAAAAGGCCCAACATGTCCTTAGAGAAAATATTGATTTTAAAAACTACTAAAGAGGTTCATGCACAAAAGAAATAATAAAAAATAAAAAAAATTATAATAAAAAAAAACTTTTGAAATCATAAACTTTAATAAATTTGGTGTACCCATTTAAAAATTGCATTTTTTTAAAAAAATTTGCAAAAAAACGTACCCAAAAAAAAATTAAAAAAAAGGGTTTTTAATCTTGACTCAAAATATGTCTTTGGATTTGAGACATTTTTCAAAAAATAAGGTCTGTGTACAAATGCAATTTTATTGAAAGGGGCAAACATTCCAAATTACCCCACATAAAATTTTTGGCATTTTCCCCCATCATCCAATAATGGAATTTTTCAAACCCGCAAAATATAAAAATTATTACAAAGTGATCTCAAAACCCATAAAAATTATTGCAAAGTAATATACAAATTTGTATAGTATTTCCCAAAATGTAACTGAAAGCATAGGAAAAATTTTGCACTACAGTTTGTAATATAAAAGTATATTTAGTGTTTTGTTTTATTTTAACCCTTTAATTTGTTGTTCCCTTTTTTTTCTTCCCCAAAGTTCAAACTTTTTTGTTTGTTAATTTTTTGTTTTTATAAGTTTAGCTTCTCACCCCAATGGGGTATCTACAGGAGATTTTTCTAATTCTTCAATGAAACTATATTTAATATGTTTTTCCTAAAAAAAAAATTATTATTATTAATTACTTTTTTTCATTTCATAAAAATTAATTTTAATTGTGTGGACTTTCTATTTTTTTTAAAAAAGCCGGTATTATTAAAATTTAATATTAATTAGAATTAAAAGTCACAATTTGTAATAATTAACATTGAAAATGAAATTTGTAAAAATTTGGTATTTGTTGTAAATAAAATGCTTCATTTAAAATTGTGAAAATTTTGTAAAAGTAATCCTTAATTTTTCAAAAAATTTTGTTGTGGATTAGTCATTAATTACATTAGAAATTTAATTTGGAAAAAAAATTTCCCTTTGATTGTAAATTAATTTTTTGTGTTTATTTAAAAATTTGTTGTAAAATTAAGTTGTTGTTAATTAAAAATAATTAACATAATTGTCTTTAAAATGCATGAATTATTGTAAGAAAATTAATTTGTAAAAATTTCGTATTGATTGTAAATGTAATATGTTTGTTGTTTTTGTAAAAGTGTTATAAAATTAATTTTGTTAAATTTCTATTTTAGAAATAATTGTCATTATATGTCAATAATTTAAACGTTAAGAAAATCCCCAAAAAAGCAACAATTTTAAAGGGTTCTAAAGTGATGTAAATAGCTTGGTTTAATTTTCAACACATAATCACCCACATCGCATTTTGTTAGTGGTTTGTCCTATACCCCCAAACGCACAAAAAAAAGCTTTTGGTAAATAACTCTTATCAAAGGTAAATCATTGCATCATCCCACAAAATGGATTAGTGGCTCCCCCGGGCCTTGACGTACTCTAAAGTATTATACCAAAAAGTCACAAGTTCCCCCGACTTCAGTCCAAGTCATAAAAGAGCCCCTGAACGCTTTTCCGGCTGGCTGACAGTTATGTAGGAAAAAATAAAATGGATAAGAATCATTTTTTGTTATTAATTTTAAATTTTTAAACTTCCCTTTTGATTTTTGTTGATGTAAATTAATATGTGCAAATGTATACAACGAATAGCTGAGTAACCCCTATTAAATTTTTATTTATGTTCTATTTTACAGTAAAAAGAAAAAGAAAAAGTTTTAAAAAAGTAAAAGTATTATAGCGAATAAAAAAACAAAAAGAAGTTATTTCAACTTTTTAAGAAATTAAAATTCAAATATAAAACCAAAAAATTTTGCCAAACCCTGAAATATTCCCTTTATCGTTTAAAACAAAATGCATGAAATGGTTGACGCTTTACCCAAATGCAAATGGAAAAGGGAATGTTAAACATTATCAAGCTTGATTCAAAATCATATGTGAAAGGTTTTAAGCTAACATTCAACAAATCTTTAATTGTTTATCTTTCTTACTTTTACATGACTACAGTTCTTTATTATCCTTTCTCTTGGGAAAAAACCCCAAAGGATTTTATCTATTCACTCCTAATGTCTACTTCCCTGTGGATCTTTTTCACCCGGGTTTCCCTTTTTTTTTGTAAGGGGTTTTTCCCTTTGAAAGAGTGATGGGGGAAATGTATTGGTCCCCAAGAGTCATTGTCGATGGGGATGAAGTGTGTCCCATATGTGAGCTTTGTTGTGTCTACTGTACAATCCAATATAGAATGGTCATGTATTTCTTCATTAATGAATCTCAAAGGGGTAGGAGTTAGGATTCGACATTTGCCCCTTTTGGCAAGTGCAGTGTTGGTAAAAACAAATATCGTTCAGCCCCCTTCCTTAATCACTCGCCACAGACAATTTGTTGAGTACTCAAAAATTCTCCCTATTTCTTGCGATAACTTTGGTTATTAATTCATAAATCCCTGTGTCTACCTTTTTTAACATTTTTAGTGAACATTTACCTTAGCCATATTCTTAAATGCTTTTAAATGCTTCTTTATGAAGTACTTATCAATTGTAGAACTCCTTTCACCAAAACGACCAAGTAACCCCCCAGCTCTCTTTAACATGAAAATTTTAACTTTCAACAATGTTAGAGGGTCTTTTACCTAAATTGATACCAACCGTCTAAGCTGCGTACATATCCATCGACACTTTTCAAACCATCCCAATGCATTAGGGTTAATGGTCTCCACTTTCTCCATTGAAAGTTTAATTTAAGCTTTGTTGCAAACCCCCCCGTATGTAAACCAAATTCTTACATTACTGTTTTTATGTGCTAGTTGAAGTTGTTCAAGGGTTGTAGACAAAACCACCACATTGCAATGGGGGTGCCATCCATTGGTTTTTTTCAAATTTTCCATTGATGAAAGGGATTGTTTTATATGAGGCAACTGGTTTTATGCCTACACGATCATGAAAAACTGCTCCTTTAATTTTTCAAAAAAACCCTTATTCAGGGCTCCCTATCTACGGGAGGAATGCCAACAAGTTATTTTGTTTCCTTTAAAGCCCCCAAGAATTAGCAATTGTGGTATACTTCCCATATAGAAAAATTCTTTTAATGGGAACAATGGTCTAAGATTCTCACATTGTAATGTACAGTTAAATGCTAAAAAACACCTTAAAATGGCACCCAAGGGAGTTGATCTGCTCCACCCCAATCAATTGTGTTTTGGATTTTTATTTTTTTGGCATTTGAAGCTTGGGATTTTATTTGAAACTTCTCCCCCAATTTCGAAAATGCCCAAAAAGCCCCTTTCTTCCCCCCTTAAACTCATCTCCCACTTATCTTGTAGCCAAATTCCTATTTGACAAAAGAAGCAAGCTTCGCAACCTTTATATTAGGATTGTCCATAACAAGATTTGAAAAACCAGCTACAAGAAGATTGCAATCCCAAATGTGAGTAATCTTGACTTATCAGCGGGTTTATGCATGTGTGTAGACCCTCAAAACTCGTAACTACAAACAAGCCTTCTAACTTTTTCTTTTAGGCCTAAAGCCTCCATTTATAGCCCTCTTTTCTTCTCAAACAATAAACAGACCAAAGCAATAGACTAGATTCTACAATAGTGAAATTACAAATGGAGCCTTTGTTTGAATCTCATGCCCTTATAGAAACGTTACACTACTTGAATAGTTGCATATGATATTTTGCTCTTGCTCAAAATGGATGTAACTATCATTATCGCTAATGTTGTAAATTAGGAATAGGATACTCTGACTGCTATTACTAGGTAGTTCAACCTGCTTTGACTAAAATATTGCTTGTTGTCGAGTACACAGTATAGTTGGAGGGGTCCTTTTCAGGTATTTCCATCTTCATCATTATCACTTTTCCCTATCTTCCTACTTAGAACTCTCCTCTTTAATCGGAAATCTCCTCCATAACACCCATTCTATATCGGTGTCGGGTTGTTAGTTTCCACTCCTAAATAACTATGTATGGATCACGTGTGTATAGTCATTGTAGCACTAGAGTTAACTACACTTCTACTTCATCTTCATCATTATCTTCCATCAAAGTGAAATTGAAGGTTTCAAATGTTGATGGCTTAGGCTACATTTCTTCCATGTTATGTGAAGAATGTGGTACCTACTTTCTTTGAATGTCAAACCTTACCGAGGAACCCCCAAATCATTAGAAATTCTAATATATAAAATGTTGTATGCTACGATCTCTAAAGGTTTAACTATTTCAATGAAATTTTTAACATCTTCATCATCCTGATTGCCATCAAGGCATAAGATGTACTACTCTCATGGAACATAAGATGCCTGTAAATATCTCAACCCCTACTTTCCGTTAGATCAACTCTGAGCCCAACATATTATGTATAATAATTCAGTATAATTAACATTTTTCTTCATTTTTAACTTTTTAACTAGATCCCTATCATATTTCGGCCCCCAAATTTACCGACTACAATATTTCTAAATACATAGATCATAAATTTTTCAAAATAGTTACCTATTGTTTTCTTATCCACCATTTATATATATATATATTATATTAATAGCCATTTCGCAAAAATGGCAAATAATAACATTGTAAAAATTAGTCGTAAAAAAATCACCAATTTTTGTTTCAATTTTAATTTTTTCCCCATAATTTCATAACAAAAAATTCAAATTTAAATAACAACACCGTAAAAATTATTTTACAAAAAAAATTACAAATTTTGTTACAATTATTTTCTTATAACAAACAAATTATTGTATAAAAAGAAATTACAAATTATGATTGTCTTTAATAAGATTTGTAAACTAGCTAGTAAGAAGATTGCAAAACCAACTAAAGAGTAATCTTGACTTATCAATGAGTTTATGTAGTAAAGTAGACCCTCAAATCTCATAACTACGAACAACCCCTCCAACTTCTTCTTTATGGCCTGAAGCCCCATTTACAACCATCTTTTCTTCTTAAATAATAAACAAACCCAAAACAATAGACTAGATTCTACAATAGTGAAATTACAATGGTTCCTCATATAGTAAGCCTTTACTGCTTGAATCACATCAGCTTTTGTTTTGAATCTCATCCTTTGTAAAATTGCCATACTACTCGAACAACTACATATGATATTTTGCTCCTACTCAAAATAGATGTAACCATCATCATCACCAATTTTGTAATAGGGGAAAAAGATCTTTGACTGTCATACTAGGTAGTTTTAGCTTGCTTTAACTGATATATTGCTTGTGTCGAGTACATAGGTATAGTTGGAGAGTCCTTTTCAAGTATTTCATCTCCATCATTATCACTTTCCCCATCCTCCTCCTTAGAACTCTCCTCATAATCGGTACTCTTCTCCTTGACACCCCCTTTTTATATCGGTGTCCATTGTAGTTTCCACTCCTAAATAACTATGTACGGATCAAGCATGTATAGTCATTGTAGCACTAGAGTAATTACTCTATCTATTTCATCTTCATCATTATCTTCCATCAGGGTTGAAATTGAGGGTTCAAATGTCGATGGCTTAGGCTACATTTCTTCCATGTTATGTGAATAATGTGGGTGCCTACTTTCTTTGAATGTCTGCCTTACCGAGGAACCCCCCAAATCGTCAGAAATTCTGATATATAACAATGATATATAACTATTGTATGCAAGATCTCCAAAGGATTTAATTGTTTTAATGAAATTTTTAACATCTTCATCATCTCTAATTGCCATCAAGGCATAAGATGTACTGCTGTCATGGAACATAAGATGCTTGTGAATTATTCCAACCTTTACTTCCATTGAATCAACTCCGATGCATCTGCATATTTTGTATAATAATTCGGTACAATTAACATTTTTCTTCATTTTCAACTTTTTAACTAGATCCCTATTACATTCTAGCCCTTAGTTACCAGTTACAATATTTCCAAATGCGTAGATCATCAATTTCACATAGTTATCTATTGTTTTTTTATCCACAATAATATACATATATATATATATTATCAGCCATTTCAACAAAAATGGCAAATTTAATAACATTGTAAAAATTAGTATAAAAAAATCACCATTTTCTGTTTCAATTTTAAATTTTTTTTCGTAATTTCATAATAAAAAAATGTCAAATAAAAATAACAACACCATAAAAATTATTTTACAAAAAGAAATTACAAATTAAGATTGTCCATAATAAGATTTGTAAACCAACTATAAGAAGATTGCAATCCAACTGTGAGTAATCTTGACCTAGCAACAAGTTTATGCATGTATGTAGACCCTTAAATCTTGTAACAACGAACAACCCTCCAACTTCTTCTTTTGGGCCTAAAGCCTCCATTTACAACCATCTTTTTTTCTCAAACAATAAACAAACCAAAGTAATCAACTAGATTCTACAATAGTGAAATTACAAGGTTCCTCATATAGTAAACCTTTACTACTTGAATAAACATCAGCCTTTGTTCTAAATCTCATGCTGTTGGTCCCAATTAGATTAATCAAGAGGGGGTGAATTGATTAAATTACTTAAAATTTCAATTTTTTGAAAATTTATTCAAAAATTCTTGACTAATAAAATGACGTGAATAAAAAAATGAAGAAAAATAATGTGCATTAAGTAAAATGAGTAGAGAAGAATAGAATGCTCAGAGATTTATAAAGGTTTCGCCTCGAGCGTCAGTCCTCTCTTCCAGCTCCACGTCGGGGTCCCGGTTGTCTATACCGTTATTTTTTCACTATATCAAACAAATTGAAAGTGTACAAAATAAGCCTCTTCAAGGCAAAGGGTCTCACTGCTGAGTCATTCTAGCTTCTTCACAAAAGCTAATCACTCAAACTACAATGATGAAACAACTATCAATTCCTTATACAAGAAAGGAATTACAATGACAATGAGGAATATCAAATTTCCTCTATAAATTAGATCACATGTATATGTAAAATTTGCGCTTGAAGATGTATGAGCTTTTTTTCCGTGTGTTTTTCTTCACAGAAGAACTTCCCTCTCTACTTTTTTATTTGAATTGAACACTCCTTTTATGAAGAGAACATAAGGGTTACTTGGAGTTCCACGTGACAAGCTTGAATTTATTTTTGAATTTTGTATTTTAAAAATAAGTTGATTTTTTGGAGAGGATTTTGCATTCCGTAAATATTTTTTATGAGGATAAGCTTGGATAAATCATTTTTGACCGAGATCTTCTTTGGAGATATTCTTGGATCAAGTTTGTTGAAGATATCCCTCACATTGTGGAACCTTATCTTGATATCCCATATATTGTGGAACCATATCTTCACGTAACAACCATATTTCTTATTTTTATTTTTGTAACTGCTGGATCCCTAAAATATAGCACAAATATCTAGTTTTAAATCTTGATAAAACTTGTAAATCTTATATGATCTCACTTTAATCATAAAATAAAATCTTGTAAAACTTTTTTGTAAATTAAAAACCCCATGATATAAAATCCAACTTTAGTAAAACACATCAAGTAATATAACCCAAATATACTTGACACGTGGAGCTAGGCTTTGAAATTTATTAAAAACTATCAATATAAAAATTAGAACGAAATCTGGAAAAAATTTGTGACAGGCATGGAAATTCTAAAAAAGAGCTTTAAAAGAAAAACTTGTCAACATTTTTTCCTGTTGTATAGGTTCTGAAAGTGCTTTGAAACAAACCTGTCAACTGTTCTCCTATTGAAAAGGTTCTGAAAGGCCCTTTTGAAATGTTAACACAAAAACTACGGATACACTACACAACTTCTAAAACACCTTCTGTTAGAACAAAAAATAATCTATATAACACTTTTGAAGGTTTCTGAATAAGCTTATGCTCCTTGTTCAATTTAGAAAAATTTACGTACTATCTTCTGAAATAAACTTCGACAAGCTCAAACATAACGTTACACATTATTCCTCTTTTGTTAACATCAAAACTAAATAGAGAACTTAAAACATTCTCCCCCTTTTTGATGATAACAAAATACCATTAGATAAACAAAATAGAAACAACTTCATGTTCAAGCAAACATATAATTCATATAACAGAAAAGCATCATAAACACAATAGAATCATTATAAACGCATTGATCATAACACATAGTAACAGCATTGATCAAAAACGCATGATCATAAGAAACTCTTTAAGCACACAATAGTAAGCAACATTGATCATAAACGCATTGATCATAAGCACAATAAAATCATTCTCCCCCTTTTTGTTAACAGCAAAAGGGATAACTCCCCTTAATCTATGCATAAAAATAAAAGAAGTCTTTTACAACTTGTTTTCAAAACAAAAAATTAAGACAAGAACTAAGTTTTTCTGGATCTTGTAACTCGAGAGGTAGAAGAAGGGGTGGAAGGTTTGGTAGAGGAAGGTTTTTCTGGTGAAGTATCCAAGTCGATGATATGTGCACCAGAGCGAACATAATTTGGAAATTTGGTGGATAAGAACAGCTTGATTTCACCATGAAGACTTGCAACAGATTGGGATGTTTTATCCGTTTAGAGTCCAAATTCTTGAAAGAGTTAGTGACTGAATCTCCTATCTTCCTTACTTGAGAGACAAAGTTAAACCAAAAGCAATCACATTGTTAGATAAATTCTGCTTGACTCTCGCACTAAACTCATCATAGGAATTCTATAGTGATGGAGATCAGTAAGCATTTTCTCATAATTTTTCTTAATATCAAAAGAATATCAGAGTTTTTGTTTAACTTGTAACTAAATTGCTTCTAGTCTCCAAATCAACCATTGAAGAACTGAAACTTCATCTGTCAAAGCGTCTTAACTAAATCTGATAGCTCAAGTTTTAAAGCTTCTCGCATAACATTCTTCTTTTGTTTCAATCAACATTGGATGTAGCTTCTTTTGTTCCACCTTCCTGCCTCAACATCATATGCTGCTTTCTATAGTCGTTCCAAGCTCTGTTCTAGGTTCTGAACTAGGTTCAGAACCTCCTTCTTGAACAGGTATCAAAAGAAGTTTCAAAAGGAACAATTCTTTTCATATGCCTTTGATGGACAAAGTGTGCACCATCATTCGCATACCATAAACAATCTTTAAAACAAATATCAACATATGATGAAAAATTTTTTTAAATCATCCTTTTTAAAACTTAATAGGTTCAGAAGAGCTAGTAGGCAAAACAATTCCTTTAAACACAAACAAACCGCATGAATACATTCCCAAATACCAAACTTTCTTTATTTCTCCATATTTGATCAATGACTCTAGAAGCCATGTCCACATTCTTTCTATTAATCATCGCATAGAAAATTTTGGGAGCATGTTCTATGGACATTGAAGTAGAACTACCCTTCCTTGGACATATACATTCAACAATAATCTTATGTATGATTCGAGGAAACAACTCAAAATCAACAACCATTGCTTCTGTAAGCCTCCATTAATAGCAGAAAAAAAGATCATTCTTAGGCATTTTTGAATCTCTACATCATCATTTACATCATGTAAGTGTAGACATTTAATTACATCTGCCCTAGAAATTGGTAATGTCTTGATCACATACCCTGGAAACTAAAACATTCCCTTCTAAAAGACTTAAACTTCCATAAAATTTTTTTCACACACCCCGCTACAAACTAAAACTTGAGTAGAGCAAAGTTCATGCATCCTATTGGTTCTAAAAGTTCATTCCAGAAAAATTTCCATTACTTGTGAAGAAATTAAAATCCACAAAACTACAAGAACACACTCGTTTTTTCCTTTCGAAGAGATTTGAAATTAAGGGTTTCATACTTGTACATTCCTTTGTTTTGTTTGCTTCTTGGCTGTTTTCTTAGGCGGAGAGGTTTCTTGAGTAACCTTTTCTTTCCCTTTTGAAGACATGCAACCCCGTTTTCTTTTGGAAATTTTCTTGGAACCTATGATAGATTCAGAGTTAGGGAACTTGGATTCTCCTCCATTGAAAGTTCTTGATGTTTTTCCGAAGAATCTAAAGATTCATCATGAATCACTAAAGGCTTGTTGGAGATTTTGTTTTGAAGGATTTTTTTTTGAGACGTTCTGAAGATTTAAGCACCTTTTGGAGTCACAATAAAGAGAAGGAAAATAGAGAAAGAGAGAGAAAGAACAAATTGTGAAGGAAAAAAATAGAGAAAGAAGGAAACGAATGAAGAGAAAATATATATATTTATATATTATATGAAAAAAAGATTTTCAAATATTAAAAGTTTTTGGGGGGGAAAAAAATTCAAAAAGGGTTACAAATTCCTAATTCATTTCTAATAAATCAAAATTTACCTTTTCAAGAGGTTTAGTAAAAATGTCTGCAAATTGATTATTAGTTGGCACAAATTCAACATTTATATCTCCATTATGCACTGATCTTTAATAAAATGATGTCTAATTTTTATGTGCTTTGACCTAGAATGATGAAACTGGATTTTTTGTCAAATTTATTGCACTCGTGTTATCACATTTAATTGGCACAGTTTTAAAATTTATTCCATAATCATTCAATTGTTGTTTTATCCATAAAACTTGTCCACGGCAATTACCAATAGAAACATATTCAGCTTCAGTTGTGGATAGGGGAAACAGAATTTTGTTTTTTAGAAGACCAAGAAATTAATTTTCACCTAGGAATTGACAATTACCAGATGTGCTTTTTTCTATCAATTTTACAACCAGCATAATCTGCATCAGAAATCCTATTAAATAAAAATTTTGATTTTGGGATACTAATGCCTAAATTTGAAGTATTAACTAGGTATTTGAAAATACGCTTTACACTGATAAATAAATTTTCCCTGTTGGTGCAAGCTTGAAATCTAGCACACAAACACACACTGAACAAAATATAAAGGTCTCGGTGCAGTCAAGTACAATAAAGAACCTATAAGGCTCCTATAAAGTTTCCCCACTTACCTTCTATCCATTTGAGTCAAGTCTAGCCTTGTTGAAGAAACTCATGGGGTTTTGGGTAACCTTTTTGCAGCCATCATATCCAAATTTCTTTAATATTTGTTTTGTGTATTTTTCTTGATGAACAAAGTTTTCCTTCTTTGTTTGTTTTATTTGAAGCCGCAAAAAGAATGTCAATTCTCCCATCATTGACATTCAAATTCTGCCTGCATGGTCTTAGCAAATTCTTGAACAACAATTCTTTAGTAATCCAAAGATAAATCATCCACATATATTTGTACAATCAAGATATCATTATCAAAAGTTTTCAAGAATAAAGTAGTGTTAACTTTTCCTCTATGAAAACCTTTAGAGATAAAACATACTCAATCTTTCATACCAAGCTCTTGGAGCTTGTTTTCAAACCATATAGTGCTTTTTTTTAATTTAAAAACAAAATCTGATTTGAAAGGATCTTCAAAACCAAGTGGTTGTTCCACATAACCTTCTTCCTTTATAAAACCATTTAAAAAATGCACTTTTTACATCCATTTGAAAACTTTAAAACCCTTTATAAGATGCATATGCAAGCATCAACCGTATTGCTTCTAGTCTAGCGCAGGTGCATATGTTTCATCAAAATCTATTCCTTCTTCTTGTAATAACCTTTAGCTACTAATCTTGCTTTATTTCTTTTAATTTTTACCGTCTTCATCTAATTTATTTTTAAACACCCTTTTAGTTCCAATTATAGGACTTCCTCTAGGGCTAGGGAAATAAAAATTTCCCTACATTGTTTCTTTGAAAATTTATTTAATTCTTTTTGCATAAGATAATCCAATTATCATCATTTAAAGCTTCTTCCATAAATTTCTAGGTTCAATTTCGGGTAACAACAAAAATGATTTCAAGATTTTTGTAAATTAGCTCTTATTTTAACACCAATGAACATTAAACCCATTATTTGATCAGAAGGATGTGCAGACTTATACCTCCAAGCTTTAGAAGCCTCTTGTTCAGATCTTACAACTCTGAAGTACCTTCTGTTTTTTGCCCTCTGAAAAAGGTTCTGGATGACCAGATCCTCGAATGTTAACAGTAGTGCTTCTGACTTAGGTTCTAAAACTAACTTCGCTTTAGAATTGGAGTCCTTTTCTTCAACATCCTTTAAATCCTCAATAAATTTAACATTTATTTATTCTTCAATATTTTTGATGATTTATTGAAAACACGATAAGCACACTATTTAGAGAATATCCTAAGAAAATAGTTGCTTCAGATCTTTCATCAACTTACCAAGGGTTTAAAGGATTCCCTTTTTCACAAAGCATTTAGATCCAAAGATATGAAAATATGAAACTTAGGTTTTCTTACCTCGAAACATCTCATAAGCATCTTTGACGTCATGGGTCGAATGAAACTCTTTTTGATGATATAGCAAGCTGTAGAAACTGCTTCTGCCCAAAAAAACTTAGCAATGCCACTTTCATTTAACATAGATCTAGTCATCTCTTATAAAGTTCTATTCTTGCGTTCCACTACTCCATTTTGTTGAGGAGTGTATGGAGCTGAGAAAAAATTTTGAGATATACCATATTCTTCACAAAAATTTAAAAAACTTGCATTTTGAAATTCTGTTCCATGATCAGTTCGAAGACTAATTATGGAAACTCCCTTTTCATTTTGTATTTTTTTTGCAAATTTTTGAAAAGAATCAAAGGTATCTCTTTTGTGTCCCCAAGAATATAACCCAAGTGTATCTTGAAAAATCATCAACAATAACAAGTCCATATTTGCTTCCACCCATGCTTAAGACTCTAGTAGGTCCCAAAAAAATCAAGATGCAATAATTCAAGTGGTCTTTTTAGTTGAGATTACATTTTTACTTTTATAAGAGACAAAAACCATTTTAAATTTTTTAAGCAAGTATCACATTTCACATCTTATTTTTTATTTATCTTAGGGAATCCTTAATAATATCCTTTTTAGATAATTTCTCTAAATGATTAAAATTAACGTATCATGGTCGTTTATGCCAAGCAAAAACATGATCGTTCAAAGAAATTAAACAACAAGCATTATCGATTTCATCTGGGTTTTTTGAGATAGATATTTCTTTTCCCCAATTCCTTCAAATAATCTTTCATCATTTTCATTAAAAGCATAGCACTTGCTTGATAAAAAAACATTCTATAACCTTTATCACATAACTGACTAATGTTAAGTAGATTATGTTTTAAACCTTGCACAAGATATACATTTTCAACGAGAAAAGTAGGCATACCAATCGTTCCAGTGGCAATTATTTTACCTCTACTATCATCTCCAAACTTTACATATCCTTTTTCTTCCCAAGTTATGCTATTGAGCAATGAAGCATCTCCAGTCACATGTTTTAGAACTCCCCTATCTAAATACCATGTTCCTCTTATTTTAGCTTCATGTTCCTGTACAAATAAAAAGAATAAGTCCTTTTAGAACCCCAAGCAATTTGGGCCTTTAAAAGATAAGCTCATTTGATTTCTTCGATTTACTTGTTGACTACTGAGCTTATTTCTCTTATAATAGCAAAATTTCTCAATATGACCAAATTTATTACAGAAGAAACATGCATAAAATTAAAAATTCCTATACCTGTCATTTACCTGTTTCTTGAAAAACTGATTTGTATAACTTCTGTTAACCTTTTGGTATTGCTTTTGTAGTACCCATTGTGTAGATACCTCTATTAGAATAACTTCTGTAAAAGTCTCTAGTATTTCTTCTTTTAACATTATTTGTATCAAAATGTAATTTTTGCTATTGGACTTAAGACTTGTTTTTGCCTTAAAAAAAATTGTATTTTGATTCAATTTTGAACTCGAAAACCCTCTCATATCCTAATCCATGTTTTTCATTTGAAACTCTTTGTGAAGAAAATTAACATGGTCAATTTCTTGTCACTTTCATCAAATTTCTTAAAGTAGTTTTCAAAACGAAATTTATAGTTCATCAATTTTTACCTTCATGTCACTTATTTCTACTTCAAGTAGATGATTTTTCTCTTCTTAATTTTTCAATACTCACATGCATGGATTCATTTTCTTGTTTCAGGGTACATTCATTCGCAAGTAAAGTATTTGTTTGCTTTATTGTTTCCTTTTCATTCTTTAAAAGTTTTTATTTCGTTTTCATACTTATCTAATCTTGTATCACTCTTTTTAGTGCCTTTAATAGCTTACTATTTCTACTAGTATGTCGGTATCAGTTATATCTTATCAATCAAGTTTTAACCTCAGAACTAGCCATTAGAAAAAAGATTTCCCCATCCTCTGCTTCTTCTGAATCTTCTGAATTTGTTTCTGTGTCCTCTAAATCACTCCACATTGCTAGCATTGCAAGACTTTTCTTTTATAATTTTTCCATTTTCTTGATCAGTGTTGGACATTCATAAATTTTATGTGTCTTGGCTTTTTGCATTCATAACATTGAAACTTCCCTTTTCTCTTTCTTCTTTTCTTTCTCCTGTAAGCTTTTCTTGCATCATTATGCTTATATTCAGTACTTTTCTTGAAAACACTAAATTTCTTACCTCTTTGCTTCTTGAGTAGCCTGTTGAGTCTACATGCTAGAAGATAATGTCCTCTTCTTTGTCATCGTCGCTATCATTTGTTTCAGTTTCATTTTTCTTTATTTCCTTTACTTTAAACGCAATTCCTTTGGTGCCTTCTTTTTCCTCTTTGCGTGGTTTTTATGTGTGACTCATATGCCATGAGCTTTTCTCTCAATTGACTGAGAGTTAGCTTGTTTAGGGCTTGAGCTTCCTCTATAGCAGTTTTCTTTGCATCCCCAAGATGGTGGCAATTTTCCTCAGCATTTTCCTCACAAGATCTGGATATGGAAGTTTCTTTCCAAAGTGATGCAAGCTCATTTGTAAAAACCTGTAAACCTGTTAAAAGCATCTTTGACATCTTCATTAGACTTAAACTTAAAAAATTCAAAACTGTTGAATTTAAAACAATTTATCTTGGTTTTCCCTTTAGGTAAACAGTCCCTTCATATGTATCGGATAGGATATCCCAAATTTCCTTTGCACTTACACATGATGATATCAAGTAGGAACTCTGATGGAGCAATAGTGGTCATAATAAATTTTTTTTTCTTTGTTGTTCTTCTCGATAATTTTCTTCTCGGAATCTGACAAGGTCGAATTTCCGTTCAAGGTATCACATTGTCCCCAAGTGAAAATGACACCCATGAATCATAATCATTAGCTTTAATGTACGTTTCCATACGCATCTTCCAAAATGAGAAGTTTAAACCCTCGAAGTAAGGAGCTCGATTAATTGCAACATTATTTTAACCATTTTGGATCACTCAAAATAGAAAGAGTCCCCCGCTCTGATACCAATTGTTGGTCCCAATTAGATTAATCAAGAGAGGGGGTGAGTTTGATTAATTACTTAAAATTTCAATTTTTGCAAATTATTCAAAAATTCCCTTGACTTTAAAAAAATGACGTGAATAACAAAAAGAAGAACAATAATGTGCAGTAAGTAAAATGAGTAGAGAAGAAAAAAATGCTCAGAGATTTATAGAGGTTCCGCCTCGAGCGTCAGTCCTCTCTCCAGCTCCATGCGGGGGTCCCGGTTGTCTATATCGGTTGTGTTTTAAATATATTAAACAAATTGAAAGTGTACAAAATAAAGCCTCTTCAAGGCGAAGTCTCATTGCTGATCTTTCTAGCTTCTTCACTAAGCTAATCACTCAAACTACAGTGATGAAACAACTATCAATTCCTTATAAAAAGAAAGGATTACAATAATAATGAGGAATATCAAATTTCCTCTATAAATTTGATCACATGTATATGTAAAATTTTGCGCTTGAAAATGTATGAGACTTTTCTTTTCCGTGTGTTTTTTCTTCACAGAAGAACGTTCTCTCTACTTTTTTATTGAATGAACACTCCTTTTTTTGAAGAGAACATAACGGTTACTTGGAGTTCCACGTGACAAGCTTGAATTTATTTTTTAAATTTTGTATTTCAAAATAAGTTGATTCTGTTGGAGAGATCTGCATTCCGTGATATTTTTGATGAGGGTAAACTTGGATAAATTAGTTTGACCGAGATCTTCTTTGAGATATTTCTTAGATCAAGTTTGTTGAAGATATCCTCACATTGTGGAACCTTATCTTGATATCCCATATATTGTGGAACCATATCTTTATGTAACAACCCTAAATTTTTTATTTTTATCTTTGTAACCGATGGATCTCCCAAAATATAGCACAAATATCTAATTAAATCTTGATAAAAATTATAAATCTTATATGACTCACTTTATCATAAAAAAAATCTTGTAAAACTTTATGTAAATTAAAAACCCCATGATATAAAATCCAACTTTTGTTAAAACACATTAACATATTACCCAAATATACTTGACACGTGAGCTAGGCCTTGAAATTTATTAAAAACTATCAATAAAAAAATTTGAACGAAATCTGGAAAAAATTTTTTGACAGGCATGGAAGGTTCCCGAAAGAGCTTCTGAAGCAAACTTGTCAACCCGCTCTCCTGTTGTACAGGTTCTGAAAGTGCTTTTGAAACAAACCTGTCAACTGTTCTTCTATTGTAAAGGTTCTGAAAGTACTTTTGAAAGGTTAATACGAGAACTATGAATACACTACACAACTTCTAAAACACCTTCTATCAGAACAAAAATAATCTATATAACACTTTTTAAGTTCTGAACAAGCTTCTGTTTTCCTTGTTCAATTTAGAAAAATTTTCGTACTATCTTCTGAAACAACTTCTAACAAGCTCAAACATATGTTACACATTATTCCTCTTTTTTTAAAAAATCAAAAACTAAATTTTAAAAAACTTAACAAAAATGCCTTTGTAGAAATTGCCACTACTGCTCAAACAGCTGCATATGATATTTTGCTCATGCTGAAATAGATGTAACCATCATCATCGCTAATTTTGTAATAGGGAACAAGATCTTTGACTACCATACTAGGTAGTTTAGCTTACCTTGGTTGATATATTGCTTGTGTCGAGTACACAAGTATAGTTAGGAAAAGTTCTTTTCAGGTATTTCATTCCATCATTATCACTTTCCCTATCTTTCTCCTCAGAACTCTCCTTATAATCGGTACTTTTCTCCTTAACACCCATTTTTATATTGATGTTCATTGCAGTTTCCACTCCTAAAAGAACTATGCGCGAATCGTGTATGTATAGTTGTTATAACACTAGAGTAACTGCTCTATCTACTTCATTATCATCTTTATCTTCCATCGGGGTTGAAACTGAAGGTTTAAATGTTGATGGCTTGGAGCTACATTTCTTCCATGTTATGTGAATAATGGGGGTGCCTACTTCTTTGAATGTCTACCTTACTGAGGGACCCCCCAAAATAATTAGAAATTCTGATATGTAACTATGTATGCTATGAACTCCAAGGGATTTAACCGTTTTAATGAAATTTTCAACATTTTCATCATCTCTAATTGCCATTAAGGTATAAGATGTACTGCTCCCATCAAACATAGGATGCACGTGAATTATCTCAACCCTCAATTCTGTTGAATCAATTCCAATGCTCCAGCATATTCTGTAAAAATAATTCGGTATAATTAACATTTTTCTTTAGTTTCAACTTTTTTAACTAGATCCCTATCATATTCTAGCTCCCAATTACTAATCATAATATTTCCAAATGTGTAGATTATCAATTTTACATAATCACCTATTGTTTTCTTATCCACCATATATATATATATATATCAACCATTTCACAAAAAATGGCAAATTTAAAAAACATTGTAAAAATAAGTCGTAAAAAAATCACTAATTTCTATTTCAATTTTAATTTTCTTCCATAATTTCATAACAAAAAATGGCAAATTTAAATAACAATATCGTAAAAATTATTTCACAAAAAGAAATTACAAATTTTTGTTTCAATATTTCTTATAACAATTAAATATGAAATTTTTTGTTAGTATAATATATTCTCATATTAATGTAAAAATTAACTATTACATGTTATGTATTACATGATCTACATAAAATCATGTCTAACATAATATATACTAACAATAAGTAATAATATTTTTAAAAAAATATAGCATTACAGTAACAATTTTTTCAAATACAAAATCAAACAAAGTAACAAAAAAAAAAACTTCAATTTTTTGTAAAAATACATACCACAATATAGATTAATTGAGTCTTTTTATTGAAGAAATAATATATCTTAGTATATTCATTCAAATTTCACCCTTTCAATTTGCACAAAAACTTTCTTCTTCTTTTTTCTGCAAATGAGAGAAAAAAAATGAAAAGATGAAGTTTGTAGAAGGTAAAATGAAAATAAATTTCTTCTTCTATTTTTATATTTATATTATTGATAGTGCCTGTTACTCGTTTGTATGTTTTTTTCTTTTTAGGTTTGCAAGTTGTAAGATTGTAGTGATATGGATGATGGATGATAAGTAAAAAAATTCAATTGTGGGATTAGTTGTGAGTGGTGTGTATTGTGGGTACTGATTGTGTTTGTGCGTTTTTCGCAAATTCAAAGGTACACACCTGATTTGGGAATAATATTTTCGAATACATTATTTTGTAAAATATTAAAAAAAAAGTGTAATATTTAAGTCGGTATCCGATCAATGTTTTGTAGAAAGCCCTTGCAATTGCCTGCCAAAAATATTGTTCAGCAAAAGACCAGTTTCCCTCGTTTCAGCGCCGTTTCCGTCCAATCCAACAGCCATAATCGACACTCTGCTTACCCCATTATAAACCCTGGAACGTCTCTTTTTATCTCTCTTTTCTTCCCCTGCCGTCTCAGTCTCTCTCCTTCTCTCCCCCACCCCACTGCTTGTTGAAATTCCACAATATCATCGAAAGAACTGTATACGCGTCTCATAATGCGATCTCTTTCTAGTTGGTTTCCTTTCTTAAAATTGACGCATCTCATATAACGTTACTTCTCTTGTTATTCTTCATTCGTACATGGATTTACGATTTCTTTGACGCTGTCATGTGTCTTAGGATGTTCCCTACAAACGTCTTTATATATATATATATAATATGATCTTATCCGGCTTTGTGTTCGTCGGAGCTGGCATGTCCAATTACGGCTGTGCCCTTCTAATAACAAAGTAAATATATCTCCAAAATCCGCTTTTAATATGGATTCCGCGATTTCGTAGTTGCATTGTTGGGGATAATTGAAGTTTGTCATTTCGAGCACTAACTTTTGTTAGTACTTCCTTCTGTTTTATGGATTATTATAATAACAGCTCGTGCTTAATGTCTTCCCTCTTGTTGGACTTTGCTATGTTGTTGTTCGTGTGGCTTTAGAGGTTTGAATTGTTACTTGGGTTTGGTTCGTCACTTTCCGATTAAAGCACTCTTGCTTACAAAAGTATTAAAACTTATACAAACGATAGCTTTCTCTCTCAATCCATATCAAATTCAGCAGTTTCTTAGCCGTTTTTGGTGTATGTATCTTAAATTTCACTCTTTTCTTTTATCTGGGTATATTGTACAGGATTCACATTTCTCTATTTGGTCTTCATTCTTTTTTCTTTGTGTTTTTATTTTTCATACTATGGATTTGACTCTGAGTTAAAAAAAAATAGGTTTTGCATTGTGCCATAATCAGGTGTTTTGTTGTTTTTTTTTGCAGATTTATATCAAGCTGATTCTGGGGGGCTGT
>JBBMOL010001558.1:0-36514 GCA_037954665.1 Laguncularia racemosa | reverse complement strand
ACAAAAAACTTTTAAAAAATAAAAGCAAGCCCTAGGGAAACTTCTTACCTCGAAAAAAAATTTTTGGGGTGTTGCCTTTTTAAATCCCCCTTTTTTCCCCTTTTTTAACCCTACACCAAACCAAATAAAATAAATCCTAAAAATTTACCAGTTCGGTAAAAGGGAACACTTCGGGGAAATTTGCAAATAACTCAAAAACCCGGGCAAATTGAAAATACTGCCTAAAATCCCTTCACATGTTTTTTCTGCTTTTCTTATATCAAATATCTTTAAAATAAACAACAAAAAATTTTTACCTAGAAACTCCTTCATTAAAAGATTCTTTAAATCTCATAAAAAAAATTAGGCTTTAAATTTTAAACCCCCAAAGGGACAAAACCCATCCATTCGAATAGCCCTAGGGAGTTTTTAAAAGGGGTTTTTCCAAATTTTCGTCTCCTTCTCTCATCCGAATTTGATGTTTCCTTTTTTTAAAAGGGTCTCCCTTTGGGAAATACTTGCGCACCATGTAGTTCATCTAACAATCATCAATTTTGGGAAGGGATCCCATAATTTGAGGGAAATTTTTGTTAATGGCTCAGCTATCAATGCGCATCCTCTAAGTCCCTCCTTCTTAGGGATAAGAAGGGGGGAACACATAAGGACTAAATTTTCCCTAACAAAACCCATTCCACTAGCTCACCCACCATCTTTTTAAATTTTCTTTAGCCTTTTGGATTCTTTGAATACCAATTTTGATTAGAAAAAATGTTGGGGGCAAGAAGTCGATGGCATGCCCTTTACCTCTCAAATTTTTAAACCCTTTACAATTGCAAAAAAAAGGGTCACTATACTCACCCAATTTCCTAGTACAATAGGGGTAATGGGGCCCCCCCTTTCCATCTCTAGGGCATACCTCATTTGCAATAAGTTACAGGGTCTCATCTTTTGGGGGCCTCCTCTAATCAGACAAACTTAAAAACCCTTTTTCTTCCCCCAAATTTCTTACCGGTCAAAAATTGTTTTGGGACCTCTGTTTTACTGTTTTGCCCTTTAAACCTCTTAAACCTTTTGAAGGTGACTTGGGGTTTAAGATATACTTTTTCCCTCTTTTTAAAATTACATAGGAATTTCTGAAGCTCCCAAAAATAAAACCCTCTTTCATAAAACCAACTTGCCAACAATATATGGGAGTACACATGGGAAAAAAGTCACTTTTAAAATTTTTCATATTTTTAAACCCCTGGGTTTTCCCTAGCCCCTATCACAGGAACCCCCTACCACCCCGCCTTTAAATTTTTTTGGGTTTTAGTTTGGGTAGTTACAAGTTTAAATTTTTTATACTAATTTCAACCCCCAACATTAGTAAAAACTACCACCATAAAAAATAATAACACACAAATTCCCTCATGCCCTACAAGAAGTATAAACAATTTTTCTCTCAATCATCACAAGGGTTTGAAATGAATAAAAGGTCGACACAACATTAGCAATAAATAAAAATCACCCCCCTCCTAATTATTATCTTCATTTACAATAAATTAGACAGGTTGTTAAAAATAATTTTGTATAAAACGATTAAAAGGGAAAAATGATAAAATTCACAATCCCCCTTTTATGCCAAAACAACAACATTTACTCTAATTAAACTTCAAAACCATTTCCACGCTTCAACCCACGGCAACAAAAGTAGACAATAATAAACACTTCCTAAATAGTAAGCTAATGGTCCAACTATCAAGTGTTAAAGAAATAAATTACTTAATAACTTCCACATTTTAAATTTTTTGTTTTTTTAAAAATTTAAATTTAAAACCACTACAACACCCTCATTCCATCCATACACCCCCTTTCAATCACAGTGCAAAACCCCTTCACCACAACAAAAACAAACACCATTTGCACCCTTCCCCAAACAAAAACTCACTACACTACACATACATTCCTCATATGAAAGCACACACACACTTCACCCCTCTTCCAACACGGAAACAACAACAAAAAAATGTAACTTTTTAATTTAAAGCTTCTCCAAAAATTTAAAGGGAAATAATTCAAAATTTTTAAATTGTAATCAATCAATACACAAAATTTCCTTCAAACTAAATATTTTTTTTTTTAAAATTTAAATATTTTTCCAAATCCTCCACCAAAAGCAAATGTCCTACAATTTGCCTTTAGTCCTTTTTTTATCTTTTAAAATCGATATTACCTACTGGAATGCCAACAATAATAATGCAAAAGTAATAAAAAAACCCCCCTTTGGGGTCTAGTTTTCATAGAGGACCCTCGCACTAGTTTTTTTTAACCCCTTTGGCTCATGCCTATGGGGAAAAAAAAATCCGACAAACCATCATTAGGGCAAAAACAAAAGGGAATTTCCCAAATTTTGGCATTGGGGCCCTTTTTTGAGCAAATCGATCCCAAAAAATTTTTTATATATTAACCTTTTTTCTATTATTCTTGTATTGATTTTCCAATACACACAAATTATATTTCATAAGGAAATTTGGACAAACCCCCTCAACTCAGCTTGTAGGTTATCCATACCCCCAAAACCCGGGCAATGAGTTGGGCCATGGATCTTATAAAGGGCCGGGCATCTTAAGACCATTTTTTTTATATTTTTCTTTTTTAAAGAACTTTTTGGGTTGTAAGGTTTTTTGGGGCATTTTTAAATTTCTTTTAACTTTAAATTTGGGGTTTAGCCACCTTAAAAGGGCAAATTGTAATTTTGAGTATTTTTTTAACCCCCGGGTTTTTACCAAGTAAAATTTTTCTTAAAAGGGGGTTTGGGGGGCTTTTTTTTTTGGGCAATTAAAAAAACTTTTTTACGGGGGAATTGGGGGTTCTTCCCTTTGGGTTTCCAAAACTCTTATAAATTTAAACCCAAAGGATTTAAAAATTTTTTCGATTCAACACCTTAAATTGAAATTAAAACAATTTCTTTTTTTTGATTTTTTTTCTTCTCTAGTTTCTATCTGGGGTTAATTGAGATAGCTTGGTTAGAAATACATTTTTTTTATTCACGAATTCTTGCGTTTTTTAAAGTTTTTTATAAATTTGATTCGGACATAAATTGAAGCCCTCCACTTGAAATGGGTTTCTTTTTTTTTGGGAAAAAGGGGAAAATTTTTTATCTTTAAAGGGTTTTCTTTTCTTTTGGGGGAAAATTTTTTTTTGGATTTTTTTGGTTTGGGGTTTTGTTAAAAGATAAATATTGTTTTTTAAAAATTTTAAATTCATTGGTTTTTTTGGATTTCTCATACCTTAAATTAGGTTCACGGAAAATTGCCCTTTTGTGATTCATTTTCCTTGACTTAATAGTTTTTCTTAATCTTTTAAATTTGGGGGCTTTTTAAGGGAATTTAGGCACATCAACCTTTTTTGTATCGAGCACATTTTGAAAAAAGGGGGAATTGGTTTTATTTGATTTCGGGGTTAATCATCTTTAGGGTTTTTAGAAAAACCCCCGAAAATTTTAATTTGTTGTTGGGGTTTTAATCAAATTACCTTTTTTTGGGGAATTTTAAAATTTCTGATTGTTAATTGGGAGGGAAAGGGTTGTTATCTTCTTGTTTTAAAAAATTTTTTCAGGGAAAGGGAAAGGGAAAATAAAGTTTTGTTAATTCAACATTGGGGGATTTTAAAAAAATTACCTGTTCTTCTGGACATTTTTTGGTATAAAGGTTTGAAGTTTGTTTTTTGTGTTTTCCTTTGGGTTTAACTGAGTTGGAGAAGTCAATTTCCAATTTGAGGTATTTTTTAAAAGGGAACAATTTAAATTTCAAAACACACATTTAATTTTTTTTTAATTGTGTGTTCATTTTGAATTTAAATTTGGGTTCCTACTATTTGTGGAATATTGCAATTTTAAAGATCTCATTTTTAATTTTTAAATTAAGCTACCTTTTGTTTGAGTTACGGTTTTAAACTTTATAAAGGAAAAATAAAGTGGGAAAGTTTATTGTGGCTATAAACGTGTAAAAATAAATGGTTGGGTTTTTTTTTGGTAAAATTATGAAAGGGGATGTATGGTTTTTCGTTAGTTTAAAGTTAATTTAAGGTGTGTAAAATGGTGAATTGTGTTGTTGGGGAAGGGGTTTAAAAATGATTATGGGGTTGGGTTGGGAAAAATTTGGGGGGTTTTGGGGTATGGGAAGGTCCCCATTAAGATTCATTTGGTTTTAAAGCTTTTCAAGAAAGGAAAAATTTAAAGGGGGGAATTTTTAAACCCAAAAATAACATTTAATTGAATTTTTATTGAGTATTTTTTATTTTAAAAACTTTCTTTGTTAAATTTAATATCTTTAAAACTTTGAAGTATTTATTTGTGCTTCAATTATCTACTATATTTGAATATAAAATATTTTTTGCATTTGGGGGCCCGGGTTTCACCGGGTGTACAAGGTGTGTTTGGGAAACCAAAAATTTTTATTTGTGACGTGGTGAAATGAAGGAGTGGCTACAATTATTTTAGATTACATTTGTACTTAGATAAAATCGCATCCACAAACATGTCATAGATAGTGTAAGGGGGCATTGGCAAAGAGGCTAAAAACCCAATTTGGGGGAAAACTAGGTCGTTGAAATACAATGGAAAAACTCTAGATACAACTTCAGCCCTTTAAACCCCAATTGTTGCAAAAATTCAACAAGAATTAAAAAGAAGAAATTAAAACCCCCCACCACCTGGGAAAAACCCTTTAGGGACCACCCAGATAAAGGAATTAACCCCTGCTCTTAGGGAAAAAGAGATTATAATTTTTGGGTTAATCCAACCTATAGGGAAAATTTAAATACCTCGAGGTAAGTGTGTGAAAACTCATTTGCCTTCATTTGAGGGAAAGGGTTTTCCGCAGATGATTACCTAACTGGGAAGACCAAGTTGGGGGTTTTTTTCCCGATGTTAAAAAAAGGATTATGACTCTGGGTACCCCGGGCAGCTGTAGAGTTCACGGGGTACCGCTTTGGGGGGAGAAAAATGGTATCAGTAGGTGAAGGGAGGAAGACCGAAAACACACTTAAAGACAAAAAACAATTTTTTTGAAAAAGGGGTTTATCCCAAAAACACTAGGGGGATGAGTTATTTATGCGCTCCAGACACTGAAAAGGGGGGTAAAACAGGGATGACTATGTAAAATTTTTTGGGAGACACAAGTAAATCAATGGGGATCGTTGAACTTCCTGAAAAAAACCCTAGCACTTTTTATATCTGGGTTGGGGTAAGATAGCTTGGGGATTGAGTTTTAAGAAAAAGTACACTTGATGAGGTTATACAGTACCTTAAAGGGGAAAGACAGGGGCCCAATTTTCCCATTCATTCCAGGTTCCCTAGGAGCAAACACCAGGGAACCAAACTGTTCAGGGTCAGTTATGTTCTCCTTCAAGATTTTTGAGTTTCCCACGATATTTGAGTACACCTTGGAGTATTCTGGGGAACAGATTAGATATCTACCCAAAAGGGGGCCCGAAGTCAGAAACTTTTTTTGTTCCCTTAAAAGGGGCCCTTAAAGGGGCAATGAGCAGTTGGGGGCCAACCACTAAAGACCATCGGGGCCCAGCGACATACAGAAAAAGTTAAAAAGGGGGATACAATATAGTGAAACTTTTTTAGGGGGGGCCCCCCAAATAGATAATGGGCCCTTTTTGTGTTACAAAAGATACATTTTGGGAAAACAAGAAAAAAAACAATCCCCACCGTAGTATTTCAAATATTTTTCTACAAGATATTTCTTTGGGTACTGCTAAAGGAAACAAATCTTACTGCATTTGATCTACCAGTTTGGGGAAAAAAACTTTTTGAGGCCCGGGGAAATTTATGGGAAAAAAAATCCGACAAGACCTATCTTTAAAGGGAAAAAACAAAAGGGAAAAACCCAAATTTTAGCAATAAGGCCCATTTTGAGAAAGAACAAAACCGCGGAATTATTTTATTTTAAACCTCTTTTCTATTATTCTTTATTGTTTTTTCCAAACCCGCACCTTTTCTTTATTTCATAAAAATTTAAAATGAATCCATGATGAGAGCCAACCCCGGAAGAAGAAATGGGGAACCTTTTGGGAAGTGCCGCTTGGCCCCTTCACAAAAATCAAAAAAAATTCAAGGAACACTTAACATTTTTATAAAGGGTTTTCCATAAGCCGGGAAAGGGTTGGGGCAATTTATGAAGTTGGAACGGGTTGGGGGAAAAACCCTGGGAAAACCCTTTCTTTTTACAAGTTATACTGGG
This sequence comes from Laguncularia racemosa, assembly GCA_037954665.1. NCBI lineage: Eukaryota > Viridiplantae > Streptophyta > Magnoliopsida > Myrtales > Combretaceae > Laguncularia > Laguncularia racemosa. Next base: position 30,302 of record JBBMOL010001558.1, on the reverse strand, counting down.
CACGGTTTAAGAGGGCTTTTATTTTTTAAGGCACGACCGTGAGGGGTCAATTCCCAAAACCACAAAAGAACATGGCCAAAATACAAAAAGGGGGTGTATGTTGCTAGAATTGCACAAAAGAAAAAACGCCAAAGTACAACCGGGGGTAATTTTTGCCAAAGTTGCAAAAAAGTAAAAAGCCAAAAATACACTTGTGTACAGGGGGGTGTATCCCCTTTCGCCCGCTTGTTCGTTTCCGTTTTTATTCCCCTTAACAAACTACTCGTTTTGGACTTTTTTTTACACGAATTGTAACCCTATATAAAAAAACTCCTAGGGTTAGAACAAATTAGGGTTAAACATCTTTGAACATTAAAAAACTTTTGAAGGCACCTCTCTGGTTTTTCAAAACTAAAAACGAACTTAAAAGGAATTTTATTTCCCTTTGGGGTTTACCCGACTTATCAATGGGGCTTCCATCCCATTGGGGGGCTTCACTTTTATTCCCAAAGGGGTTTTTTGTCTCGCTTATAGATAACGGGGCGCGGGTTTTCCCCTTTTTTTTTTGGGGGCTTAGGGAACGAATTTTTCCAAAAGAATTGGTTTGGGTTTCGCACGGGTTCGTGGTTTTTATCAGTTTGGGTTTAAGCTTTTTTTGTAAAAAAATCAATTCGGGTTTAGGAAGGTAATATCAAAAAACCCCCAAATCCAAAACGTTCATATCCTTTTTACTTCAAACTGAAAAAATTAATTGCTTTTGATAGTGTATATTTTCTAGTCGATGGTAAAAAAAAAAGAAAAAAAACACCCCCAAAAAAAAAAAAAAAAAGGGGAAAAAAAAGAAAAAAAAATGGATTTAAAAGCCAAAACAGAGCAAAAAAAAAAAAATTTGGATAAAAAATAGAGGAAAAATTACGAAACCCCAGATTGTTTTGGGAAATTTAACAAAAGAAATTGGGTAGTTGGGGTTTTTTCCAAAGAATTGAGGAGAGGAAATTGGGGGGCGTGATGTCATTGTTGTTTTTTGAGAATACACAGTGAAATTTGATATCTTTATTTGAGAAAAAAACAAATGAAAAATGGGGTTTGATAAAAATATTTTTTTTTGTTGTACAAAAACTTTTTTTTAGGGAAATATGTCCCAGACAACATTTTCCTAAGGTGAGAGGGGGAAGGGTTTTATGCAGGTTATAATTTTAGGCGATGAGGGAAAAAAGGAGGGGAAAATTTTTCCCAAAAGGGGAAAGGAAAAAAATTCATGAGACGGGAGAAAAAAACTAAGCAACCCCCCAAACAAAATTTAAAGGCAAAAGGGGGAGGGGTTCTAGGGGAGTAAACGAGTAATGGAGATAAAAATTTGGGGTGAGATTTTTTTGAGCCTCGTTGGGGGTTATAGAGGGTTTTAGTGGGCGAATAGGGGTGACTAAGATTGGAAGATAGAGGAAGGGAAAGGAGAGAATATATTTCTACAATTTATCTAGGAGATCACTTTTGTAGTTTAAATTTTTGATGGGAAAGGCCGCACCAATTAGTAGAAATTTTTTTGTTGAAGACTGGCGCTCAAAACTGTTAGACACCCATCCAAAAAAAATTGCAGGGTTGAACGATAGGGGTAGACTAAGGTGATAATAAACCCCTTGTTTGGGTTTTGGGCGGGGGTAAAAATGGGGAAAAGGGTGTTATGCATGTACCCAAAATGCAAGCAATCATGTGTTTTTTGGGGGGGCCAGGGCAATTTGGGGGGGAGGCTTTAAAAAAATGGCTTTCCCAAAAAAGTATACCTTTTTTCCCCCAAAAAATTTTTTAAAACCTTAAAACCTTTTAACACCTAAGCGGGTTTAAGGGGCCCCTTTTTGACCTAAACAGTCTTTTGAAAAACAAAAGGGTAGTAAAAAGAGGTGAATAAAGAGAAAAAGACAAAAAAAAAAAAAGGGAATAAAAGTCAAGATCAAAAAAAAAAAAGGGGAAGGGCTAAAGATTTGTGGGGCCAATTAAAAGGGGAATAAAAATTTGGGTTGAGTAAAAAAGGAAACCTTGCAAAAGGAAAAGTTTTTGGGGCAAACCCGGTGTTAGCAACGTTAGTAAATGAAGAAACCTATGTTTTCTGTTTTTAAGGGAACATGTTTGACTACAAACGAAATACTAAGCTTTCATATTGGGGTTTCCCCTTTTGGGCAACTTTAAAGATGTCTTTCCCCCGGGGAAACTCCAAAGGCGTTTATGAATTAAGGAGAAGGGATACTGAGAGAAGGCAATGATTTCCAGTCATCCTTGTTTTTGGGGGCCTAAAAAAGGGGATCAGGAAATGTTTTTACTCCCCCGCGCCATCAACAACTTTAACTAAAGTACATCACCCCTTTCCTTGTTTAGATGACTTCTTAAAATTTGTTATAAATTTATAGTGTCATTTCTCAGGGGAGCCTTAGATAGACTTTTCCATGGGTTTTTGTGTTGGTTTTGTTTAGGCCAAGCAGGGTTTTTAGATTCTTTTTTTGGGGTTTGTCGATAGGAATTCAAAAAAGGTTCTTTTCCCCTTTTCCTTTTCATAAAACTGATGTTTGCTATACAAAATTGTTGTTTTTGTTTTTTTTAAAAAGGAATGCTCTGCGGGTATCCCTAAAAGCATTGTTAGTAAATCGAGGTGAGAAATTTTTTGGGTCATTTCCGGAGAGTTTTAGGGGGAAAAATTTGGGAACTAAACAATTTTTTCGATTATCTGTCACCCACAAATTTATGGAAAAATTGGGGTGGTTAATGGGATTTTAATTTAAATTTGTTAGGGAAAACATAGAGAAGAACTTTAAGGACGGGAAAGGGTTACAAACCTTTTGGGGATTTTGGGCATGTAAAGGGTTAAAAAAGCATTTTTTATTGTTCCCCTTTTTGAGATTGTTAGGTTTTAAAACCCCCTTTGGGCCTTAATTATTTATTGCCATTGCAAAAAAACAAGTTTGTGATTTGAAGCCGATTCTAAGGCAGATTTCGGAGAAGGCTAAAAATTGACGAAAACGGGGCATTTGTGAGACAACTTTAAAAAGGCTTTTCACAAACTGTTTTTTTAACCTGGAGATTAAAAAATTTGGGGTTTACATGCGCAAAGAGCGGGTTTCCAGTACATGTAATAAAATTACTTCCCCAAAGGGGGGGAAATAACAAATTTTTGGTACATCAATGATAAAGCATACAAAAAGACTACTAGGGGAGTATCCATAAGTTCATGTTTTTTGTCACAACTAATCCATTTGATGCAGGCAAAAATTTGAGGACAAATTTCCTTTTTAAGAGGAGGGAAGATTTTTAAACTATGATGGGGAGCCAACCGGGAAAAAGAAATTGGGTCCTCTTTTAAATGCCGCCAGAACCGATCACAAGAAAACGAGCAAAATGATTTAAGGGAAACACTTTAAAAAAGGGGTTTTTTTAAAAGGGTTTCCATGAAGCCGGGAAAAGGGTTGGGGGCAATCATAAGTTGGAACGGAAATTGGGAAAAACCATGGGAAGACCCTTGCTTTTGTACAAGTTATATTGGACACAGGTTGAAACGGGGTATTTTTTAAGGTACGGCCCCTTATTGAGTCAACAAATCCACAGAAAGATACCGGCCAAAGTACAAAGGGGGTGTAAAGTTTTCCAAATTCATAGAAAGATACAAACCCCCAAATTCCTGGGGGTAATATTGCCAGAAAAATTGCACAAAAAGTACCTGGCCAAAAATACACGGTTTTGTACATGGCGTGGATCCCCTTTCGGCCAGGCCCCTTTTTCTGTTTCGCGTTTTTTTGTCACTTTAAATAAACTAAAGTCCTTTTGGGCTTGTTTTTAACCAAAAAGTAACCCTAGTAAAAAAACTCCTAGGGGTTTAGAAAAACGGGTTAACATCTTTGAACATTAAACACTTTTTTAGAGGGACCTCTCTTTTCTTCAAGAACTAAATTGAACTTATCGGGGTTGTTTCCTGGTTTTCATCCCGACTTATCAATGGGTCTTCCATCCCAAATTGTGGCGTTTTCACTTTTATCCCAAAGGGTTCTTGTCTCACTTATAGACAAGGGCGGGGTTTTCCCCACTTTAGGTGTTTGGGCGCTTAGGAAAACAAATTTTTCTAAAACGATTGGTTTTGGGGTTTCGCCGGGGTTGGCGTGGTTGGGATCACAATGGACAAACCCTTCAGACCCTTGTGGGTTATCCAGGGACAAACCCTTTAAACCACGATGATTTGGCCGAGGGATCCTATAGATTTTGGCATCTTGAAGCCCATTTCTTTTATATTTTCTTCTTTTTTTAATTTTTTTTGGGGTTGTTTTTGGGGTTTTGGGGCATTTTTATTTCTTGTGTAATTTTCATTTACTTTACTACCTTAAAAGGGGCAAACTTGGAATTTTGAGTATTTTTTAACCCTAGGGATACCAAGTATAAATACTTGCTAAAAGGGTTTAACTTACTTTTTGGGGAAATTTAAAACACTACTTTTTTAAAAACGGAGAATTAAATTCTTCCCTTTGGGTTTCCCAAACTCTTAAAAATTTTCAATCCCAAGATTGAAATTGTACGAGTGCAACATTTTGAAATTGTGAGTTATATAAATTTTTTTTTTTGTTTTGATTTCTTTTCTTCCTAGGGGGTCATATCTGGGGTTTGAATTGGAAAAAGTTTTTTGGGTCAGAAATACATATTTTTTTTTTAACAATTCTTTGTTTTTTTGAAGTATTTATCAATTTATTGGGATCACATTGAAAAATACACTTAAAATCGGGGTTCTTTTTTTTTGGGAAAGGGGATTCTTATCTTTAAATGGTTTTCTTTGTATTTTGGGGATTATTTGCGTGGATTAAAAGAATTGGGGGTTTTTTTAAAGAAAAATATTAATGTTTGGGTTGTTATTCAATTAAAATCATTGGATTTTTGGGGTTTTCATAAAAATTTTCATTGGGGTTTCACGGGGAAAATTCCCCTTTTGTGGATCCATTTTGCTTATTTTAGATATTTTTTTTAAGTCTTTGATTGTGTTTCTAAGGGGAAATTTTAGGCACACATGTTCTAATGTTAAAATCTTGTAGGAAATTGATTCCTATCAAATATCGAATTAACAACCTAGCTGTAATTCGAAAAACCCAATTTTAAAAAAACCCACATAATTAATCAAAGAATAACAAAAATTGTTGAATAAAAATCACAATTAAAAATTTACCTAGAAACAAAAAAACAAACACATTTTTTTTAAAAAAAAAATAAAAACATAAAAAAAAAAATTTTCAAAATGATAGAGCAATAAAACACAAAAATAATTAATGAAATCTCTAAACTATAAATCCTACAAAAAATTATCTAAAAATTAAATTTTTCAACACTCTCCCCCCCTTTTTTAAAAATAATTTTTACATCCAGTAAAAGATTTTAATTTCTGCGAAAAAAATTTTAAAAATCTTCAAAATTAAAAATCCATCTTTAATTTGCAAAAAAATTGGGCAAAAAAATCTTTAAAACAACTAAAAATTGATTTAAAATCAAATTTATGTGACATACCCCAAAAAAAACCGTACCTTGCTCTGTATCTTTTTAAATAAATCTCAAAAATTTAAAAACACTTTTCAACAAAAGTTGACATACCCTAAAACTTCTACTTTATCACTTGATGTTCATGAAACAAAGCCCTTTTTTAAACTTTTTTTTTTTAAAAGGGCGGGGCACTATAGGTCTTTTTGGTGATGCATTGGGTTTTACTTAAAAAAAAGCACCAACATGCTTATTTATAAAAACACATTAATTTATTTTTTTTTAAAGACTTATTTTAAAATTTTTTTTTCAATATTAAAAAAAAATATAAAGAAATGATACTTAAGGGTTTTTTTTTTTTGAAAATACGGTTTTAAAGGACCCAAAAAAAAAAATTTTTTTTTGGGGGGTTTTTCACAAAGGCCGCCGCCTTTTGGGCCGGGGCCCACCCTTAAAACCGCCGGCCTTACCGCCTATTTTTAAAATGGGGCCCCAAAAAGAAGTAAAAACCTGGCCTTTTATTCCCCCCGGTATCCATTGGGGGAAACTCTCCAAAATCTATCTTAATTAAATTTGCTCTCACTCCCACCCGATTTCCCCCCACCCCCTCCTCTTTGGATCATAAATAGACCCCTTTTTGGGGGAAACCCTTTGGGGGCACCCCTTTTTTTTTTTTAAATCCACCTTTTTTTTTTTTAGAATCCTTTTTTTTCTTCTTTTTTTTTGCATCATTAAATTTCCTTTAGGGGGGGGGGGGGGGGATTTAAATTTTTTTTCCAAAAAATTTTTTTTAAAAAGAAAGTCGGGTTGTTTTTTCTTCATGGGGAAAAATTCAAGGGTCTTTTTTGGGGGGGGTTTTAAAACTTTTAAAAAATTTTCAATGTTCCTTTTTTTTTTTTTTCTTTTATCCCCTTTTTAGTTTTAATCTTTTTTAATTTTAATTCCTTTAAACCCATTTATTTTAATTTTTTTTTGGAAAATTTTAATTATAATGTTCAAATTTACCCTTTTGGGGAAATTGGGGGAAAACCCCAAAAATTTTTTTAAAAGGGTAATTGTTCCATTTTATAAAGATTGGGGAAATTTTTTTTTATTCATGATTGCAATTCCTTTTTTTAAATTTTTAATTTCTTTCATTTAATTGTTAGAAACCTTTGAAAACGGAATTTATGGGGGTTTTTTAGGAAAATTTTTTTTAAAAATTTTATTGTCAAACGGGATTCAAAATTTTTTTAAAATTTAAAAGGGGGGCGAAAGGGAAAATTTCTTTTAAATTTTAAACACTAATGGGTTAGGTTTAAAATTTTTATTTAGGGGATTAGTTTTTTTTACACGGGGGGAAAATAACTTAATTTTGATTTTCCTTTGGGGTTAAAAAGGAGACCAAACCGCTAATTAATTTGGGGGCCCAAAACCCTTTTAAAAAATTTTCTAAACCACTTTTAATAAACTTATAACCAAAATTTAATTTTTAAAATGGTAAAATTATTAACATATCGGGGAATTTTTTTAAATTTTCCCCTTTTTAAATTATAGATTCCAAAAAATTTTTTTCCCTTTTTTTTAAGAAAAATTTTTTTTGATTAACATTAAAAACCCCCCCTTTTAAACACCTAAATTTTGGGGAAAAATTTTCAAAAAACATATCAAATTTGGGGTTTCCCCAGGATCGAAAACCCTTTTCTTTTTTCCCCCCTTTATTTTCTTGATACGACCTCACTTGCTGAAAATTTTCCCCCCAATTTATATAACTTCTGACGTTTTCAATTTTTTTTGGGGCCGTTGCCGGAACTAATAGATATTAGATTTTTTGTAAAATTTTGGGTAATTTAGGCAAAATTTTTTTGTTATTTAATTTTTTTTTATTTTTTGTACGTTTCCATTCTCTTTTTAAAGGGTTTTTTTTAGCCAATAAAAAGGCTTAAAATTCTACCAATAACTTGAAAAAAACGACCTTCACAACTTTTAAAAAAAGCAGAGAAAAAGAAAAAGAACATGGCAGTGAAAAAACAATCAATTAAAAGGTTTTTTGGTAGAGCATTTTGGAATACACATCCCCGGGTTTTTGGTCCGGGAATTAAAACCAAAAATTTTCCAGGCAATAATTTCGTTTAAAAAACCACACTCTTTAAAAATTTTCAAAAAAAAAAAATTGGGGGATTCCAAATAAAAGTCCTAGTGCTTTTAAAAAGTATTTCTTCAAATTTAAACAGTAAAATAAAAAATTTAATTCTGATGATGTAAAGCACAATTTTTTTCCCCTTTTTAAATTTAAAAAAAGCTGGCTTGGACTTTTTTTGCCACAAGACCTAACCACTTGGTAGATCCCCCCCCCAAATTTTTTAAGAGATTTTTCCACCGCGAACCCAAGTTAAAAAAGGGACATACAAATTTCATTTAAGTTTAGGGTGAACACTTTATAAGGGGGGGAAAGAAAAAAGGGAGCAATTAAAAATCCCCCCATCATTTTTTCCCAGATAACCCTTTTTTTAATTTTCTATCTCATTTGAAAACATTGAGATTCTAAAAATGTTTTTGGGGGGTGTGCACTAATGATAAGACAAGAGAGGCTAGGGGGCTTTGATAGATGAAATGGCCTCTTTTGCACTAATTGGAAACATAAAAAAGTCATCTAGAGGGCACTGTCAATGCCCATGGACACCTTAACAGAAAAATTTTCTGCTTTTACCGCCCAGAAATTTAAAAAAAACCCTAAAAACCTTCTTTCAATTTTAAATTTAAATTTTCTTTTGTAGTTATGCCGGACCACACCAACTTTTTGGGGTCCCCCTCAGAAATTTTTCCTCCTCATCTCAGGAAGCAAGTAAATTCTGCAAAAATTTTCCCAAAAGGGGGAAAAAAAGGGGACCTTATTCAAACACCACAATCCAGGGTCGTAATCACCCAAAATTTTTTCAGGGGAAAAAGATAACAAGTACTTTAAAACCCCCTGGATTTCAAAAACAAGCCAAAAAAAAAACCCCCATCAACAAACCCAAAAACATAAAAACCTTTTTTCAAAAGGGGGCCTCAAAAAAAAAACTCATATAAGTTAAAATGCAAAAAACTGACACAATTTGCAAAAAAAAAAACCAAAACCCTTAGAAAATTTTTTAAACAGTTTTGCCCCAAAAGCTAAAAAATTGATAATAGACCAAAAGGGGTCTTTTCCCCGCAATAAAAAAAAAACCCAAAAGGGGAAAAAGGGTATTATTTAAAAATTTGGAAGGTTTGGTTAAAAGAAACTTGGGGAAAGGGGGGTTAACCTAAAAGAAAAAGGGGGAAAAAAAAGGAAAAAGGGGGAAAAAAAAAAAATTCCCCAAAAAAAAGCAATGTTCCCCTATTCCTTTTCCCAAAAAAGGCTAAGCAACAACAATTGGTTTTAAATTTTTTCAAAATTTTTTTGAAGTCTTAAAAAATTTTTAAATTTAAAATTCCTTTTGCAAAGCACTTCAAAAATGCCACATAAACTGGTTTCTAAAAGGGTTTTTCCACAAAAAAAGGGGGAAAATTTAAGGGGGAAAGAACCGTGATGCTTATAGGGAATGTTAAAAGAAAATTACAGAATGATGTACCTTTTTTTCCCAAAAAAAAAAGAGATCGGGAGTTTTACTTTTTCCCTTTCCCGGGAAATTTTTTTTTTTGATAAAGTTTTTTTTTTTCGGTGCAATAAAAATTTTAAAACCCCCCCAAACTTTTTTTTTAAAAAAATTTTTTGGGGCTTGGAGAATCAAGGGAACTCATTTCCCTTTTCAACTTGCTATGGGGGCATAAAAAACCCAAAGGGATTGGGAAAAAAAACCTGTAAAGTAGAAAATTCATTTTTTCCCTTGATTTTTTTGTCCGGAGATGGAGGGGGTAAAGGGGGACCCAGACCCTTTTGGGAAACCATTTTTTTGCAACAGGGAAAAAACCTTTTAAAGATGTGGAAAAAGGAAAACTTATTTTTAAAAGTTAGGGGTAAAAAGCCCCCGTTTATTGTATGAGCTACAAAAAAAATTTGATGACGGGAAACCTTTTTCACTTTTGGGTGGGTTTTTAGACTTTCCCGGGGGCATGGAAGAGAAAGTTTGGGGGACAAAAAGGGTCTTTTTGGGTTTTAATGTTTTGGGGTGAATGAAGAACCCCAAGAAAACGTTTGAACAAGTTTGTAATTAAAAAACTCACACCCATGGGGGGGGGACCACGGGGAAAAACCAGCCCTCATTAACACAACCCCGGGTTAAAATTAAACCTTTGCCGGGGCTTTTTAAAATATTCCCTTTTCTTGAACAAATGATACTTTTTCCAATTATCTTTTCCCCCCAAGGGTTTTCAAAACAACTTTGATGTTTTTTAAAAAACAAAAAGGGGCTTCGGTGGGCCATTGCAAAATTTTTAAGGGGAAATTTCCCTTAATTTTTACTTTATAATATTTTTTGGGAAATGATTAAAAACCACAGTAAACCACAAGAAATTTTAAACCCAAAATTTTTAAAAAATTGAAAAAAAGGGGAAAAACTTAAATTGTTAATCAGGCATTTTTTTTTCCCCTTTTTGAAAAAAAAGGGGTTAGTCCGTCCAAGTTTAAAAAAAGAAAGGTGGATGACTTTTAAAAGAATGATCCAACAATTTTAATCCCAACTCTAGTGAAAGGGGGGTTTTTTTTGGGGCTATTTAAAATAAAAATTAAATCTACCACCCCAAAAAGACCATTTTCCCCCTTACCTTTCTTTATCAGATTTAAAAAAACCCCGGGCATTTTAAATTATTTTTCCTTTTGGGGGGTTATTCGGTAAATCAAACCTAAGCGCCCGGGGGGACAAAAAAACCACTTTACCCCCCCCAGGGTTTTCTTTTCATTTAAGAACCCTTTTTGGTCTCTGTAAGCACCCTTTTTCGAGGTGTATGTTTCTAAATTCTGACATTTTAAGAGAATTTTAAAAAAATTTTTAGGATAACTTCTTTTTTTTTGGGGGGGAATCATTTGAATCTTTAAAAAAAATTTGGGGGTTGGGGGCTCAAAGATTAAGGAAACTAACCAAAACTTAAAAATTTTGGGAAATCCTTTTTTTTGTACGGGGGGAAATTTTTTAGGCCCACAAGTGTCAAAAAATTTTTAAAATTTTGAAAAAGGCAAAAGGGGAAAAAAAAGAATTGCCACCACCCCATTTCTAAAAGGATCGGGAAAGTTTCTTGTACAGGGGGGGCTCTCCCCAAAATTTTTTCCCGGGGGGACTTCTCAAAAAACCCCAGACCTCTATGAATTTTAAACTTAAAAAAATTTTTCTTTTGTTTTTTTAAAAAATTTGGGTTTCACATTCAATATATTAAGGAAACTCACTCTGCACCATATTTTTTAAAAACCAAAAATTGGGAATTTTCCCTTTGAAATTTTTTATGCTATCTATGCGGGGGGAAATACTGGGGGAAAGAAAGGAAAGACTTTCATCTTACTTCAATAAAAACCCCTTAACGGGGCCCCCAAAAAAACTATGCCCCAAAAAAAAAACTTTTACAAAAATTTTTCATGTACAAGTTTGGGTCTTACTTTTTGGGTTCTAAAGAAAATTTTATACCCCAGATCAGCTCCTTTAAGTATTTATTTCTAAAGCATGCAAACCCAGTTAATTTTTTTGGGGTTTTAACCCGCAAAAAATTGACTAAAAAAAAAGGGGAAAAAAAGGGAATAAAAATGTGTTGCTGATCATTTTTCATTTTTGGGAAAAAATTTTTTTTAAAAACCCCCCCTCAAAAAAAAATTTTCCCCATACATTTTCCCTCCCAAAAGACATCCAAAAATTACCTTGGTAGGGCCACATAGAAAAATTTTTTGGTTAAAAAATCCCCCCTAAGGTTTGTTTTTCCCAAAAAAAAAAAAATTTTTGCATGAAGGGAAAAAATTTATTTTTTTGGGGGGGGTTTTTTTTTTAAACCCTTTTCTCCCAAAAGTAATTAGACATGTTCCCCTAAAATTAAAACAGTTTGGCATAATCAGCACTTCACTCCAAAGAAACAGAGTCTTTTTGGGGTTAAAAGAAAAACAAAAAAAATTTTTCTTGGGGTTTTTTTTTGGGCCCCTTTTTTTCATGTTTTCAAAACTTTTTTTTAAAAATTGGGCCATGCCAAAACTGCAATTTTTTAAGAAAAACATGAATTCCCACAAAATTTTTACTTGAAATTTTAACTTTTGCCCTTTGGGGGGAAACGCTTTATGGGGCCTTTTTTCCCCCATTTTTTTCAAACAAATAATTCTTTAGCTTGATTATGTTTAAAAAATGGAAAGAGCATTGCTCTACAAATTAAGACAAAAGGGTTTTTTTTAAATTTTTTTAAAAAAAAATATATTTTCAAGATTTGGGAAAACCTGACTATAATAATGATGGAAACTTTTTTAAAAACGGGGAAAATTTTGAGAAATTATTATTAAAATAGATTTTCCCCACAAAATTGCCACCCCTTTTCATCCACAAACTTTGACATTGGGGGACCAATGGGGGAAATTAAAAAACTAAAAAAACGTAATGCACCCAAAGGTTTTGGGTTTTTAAAAAAATTGATGATGCATTGGGGGGGGGTTTTAAAACATTTTTAAAAACACCTATTGAATGTCCCCCTACAAGTGTTTTTTAAATCTGCACCTACCCGGGGGCTTGACCCCAAGGGCAACGGGCCAAAAAATTTAAAAAATTTACAACTGCGGGGAAAAAAGGGGTTTTCCAATTGAACAAATGGCGAGAGAGAGAAAACAATAAAAAAGGGGAAATTTTTTAAAAGAGAAAAAGGGGGGGATGATAAAACATCTTAAAAAGCGTTTTTCTTCCCTTTGGTTTAAAAAATTTTAATTGGACAACTCTCATGAAGCTACCCATAATTGAAATCACGATGGCCCCCGGACCTTTGAAATTTTTAATGTGTTTCCTTAGGTGCTTTATTTAAAAGGGGAGAAACAACCTACTTTCAAATTAAAGGTTTTTCTTTTCAAACATTACTAAAAGGGGGAAAAAATTTATAGAAACGCCACAACTGGGGATTTAAGTTTCAAAACTTGAATTGGAAAGTCGGCAAACACTAAAACAAAGGGCCTTCTGGGGGCCCCCAAACCAAAAAAGTAAACACTAGGGTTTTTTGAAAAAAAAAAAAAAAAAAAAAAAATTTAATGGTAAGACCGCCGGTCAAATCAAGCACCCCAAAGTGACAAAATTTTTTTTGAAATTTTTTTTTCCTAATAAAAAATTTTTACACCGGGGAATACCAAAAATTTCCCTTTCTCTTTTGGACTTCTTTCCCCCCCAATTTTTTGATATTTTTGGGAAAAATGGACTTTTAAAAATGGGGGGATTATAAATGTAGATTATAATTTTTCACACTCAATTTTCAAATCCCACTTTTTTTTTTGGCCCTTTAAATGTTTACCATCTTTGGAATCTTAAATTATTTTAAATTTGGGGCCCCCTCGCCAACTGTTTGATTAGTTTACTATTTTAAAATTTAATAAAAATCTCTAAGAAGGGTTTTTCCCCTTTTTTCCTTTGAACTTAAATTTTATCCAATTTAAAAAAAACAACAATTTACTTAAAGGGAAAAAATTGGGGTTGGGAAAAAATCCCTTTTAAATTTTTTTGAAAAATTTCCCTTTAAAAACCCCCTTTATGAAAAGGAAAGGAAATTTTTTTTCTTTGTTTCCCTTTAAAAAAAAAAAAAAAAAAAAAAAAAAAATTTTTCCCCCAAAAACCAGGGAAATGTTTTAAAGTACCAATTTTTAAAATTTAGGGGGGGGAAAGTTCTAGGGTCCCCCTTAAAAAACCTTTCACTTAGGCATGCCCCCAAACCCCACTCAATAACTCACAAAAAAAAGGGGAAAAGGGGAAAAAAATTGGGTACCTTAATGAAAATTTATTTACAGGGGGACTTTGTCCCCAGAAATGAATCCCTTTCCCCCGCCATAAAGGGGAAATAAAACATATAAAAAAAAAAAAAAAAAAAATTAAAGAAAAAAGGGGTACCAAACTTTCACCCCTTTTTTTTTTGTTAGAGAAAAAAAATTGGGGGAAATTTGAATTTTTCAAAAAACCCAAAAATTTTAAAAAAGAATTTTTTTTCCTTTTTGGGGGCTAAGTGGGGGTTTTTTATTGTTAAACACGGGGGTAAAAAATTGTTGTTTTAAAAATTTTTAAAAAACAAAAAATTTCCCAAAATAGATATACTATTTTTAAAATTCAGTAGCAAAAAAGGGGGACCAAAATTTTTAATATGATTTCTTGTTTAAATCAATTTTTTTTGCGGGAGACAAGCAAAATTCATGGGGGGGTTTGATAAGATCACTTTTTAAAAATTATATTTTTTTTTAAAGACATATTAAATTTATTCAAAATTTTAAAAAAAAATAAAAAATATACTAATGGTTTTTTTTTGGGGAAAATACGGGGTTTGAGGACCCAAAATTTAAATTACAAGTTAATTGGGGGTTTTTTTTAAAAAGGGCCCCCCCTTTGGCCGGCCTACATTCAAAGCCCCCCTTGCCGGGGCCTAATTTAAAAAAGGGGGCCCCCAAAAAAATTAAAAAAATCGCCTTTTATTACTCCCCATTCCATTTGCAAACTCTCCCAAAACTATCTTTTTTAATTTCGACTCACAACCCCCTCAAAACCACCCACCCCCTCCCTTTGGGTCTATAAAAAACCCCTTTTGAAACCCCTTTGGGGGGAAACCCCTTTTTGTTTTTTAGAAACCATCCTTTCCCTTTTTTTAAATCCTTTTTCTTCTTTTTTTTTGCATTTAAATTTTTAGGGACTTAGATTTTCCAAAGTTAGTTTTAAAAAAAAGTCTTTTTTTTAATTTTTTTTTTAAAATTTTTAAAATTTAAAATCTTTTGGGAGGGGAAACTCTTGAAAATAAACAATTGTTTTCCCTTTACTTTATTTTCTTTATGCCCTTTATTATTTAAAACTTTTTTGGGTTTTAATTTTAATTCCAAATTTCACCTTTATTTCAAAATTTTTTTTTTCATTCAATTTTAATGTTTTAAATCACCTTTTTGGAAAATTATAAACCCTAGAATGTTAAAAAAAAATTGTACCAATTAATGATTAGGAAAATTTTTTGATTTTTTATGATTGCAACCTTTTTTTTTCAATTTTTAAAATTTGGGGGGTTTTTTTTTAAGTTAGAAATCCTTTTTATACGGGAGTTTTTTTAAATTTTTTTGAATTCTTTAAATTTTAAATTTTTTTTTTAATACGGGGGTTTTTATAATTTTTTTTTAAAATTTTTTCTAGGGGGCCCCAAAAAAATGTTTTTTTGTTAATTAATCACCCGATTAGGGGTTTAATTTTTTTTTGGGCATTTGTTGTTTTACATCGGGGGGTAAAACTAATTTTTTAATTCCCCTTGGGGTTAAAATTGGGGGCCGGAAGCCGCTAATTTTTAAATTTTTTTCAACACCTTAAAAAGGGGGTTTTTAAACCCCACTTAATAAACTTATAACCCCAAGTTATATAACATGGGGGCAATTTATTAACATATCTAGGTTAAAATTTTTAATTTTTCCCCCCTTTTTCCCTAATTTTTTTGATTCTTTTTTTAAAAATTTTTTCCTTTTTTCTTTAATTTTAAATTTTTTGATTAAATTTTAAAACCCCTTTTTAATCACCTAATATTGGTAAGAATTGCAAAAATCAAATCCCCATTGGTTTTTCCTCAGGGGTCGACAAAACCCTTTCTTTTACCACTTTTTTACTTGATACACCGGGACCCTTTCTGCAATTTCGCTCCCCAAATTTTTTTAACGTTTTTGGCCCTATCCCTATTGAGCATTCCCCCTTGAAAATTTTTTAAAATTTTTTCCCAAAAGAATCGAAATTAAAAAAAATTGTGCAATTTTTTTTTTTTTTAATCCAAAATTGCTTAAAACCTAAAACTAAATATGAAACCAAAAACTAAATATTAAAAAATAAACTCATAAAAAAATTTTAAAAATTTTATTTTAAAAAACACCCTAATAAGTTAATTAAACACTTTTTCAAGGGCCAACTGGGCCAAAGCACATCATAATGTAAAGACCCTTAAGAAACAAACAAAAAATAAGCAACAAAAAAGGGTCAAAGGAAAAATGAAGTTATCTTTTAAAACCAAAAATTTTGGGTTTTGGGGTTTTTCTTGAAAGAATCATTTTTTCCCCCTAAAAAGGGGGGATAATTGTCACCCCCAGGTTATATCCCCTTTTTAAGTTTAGAATAGTTAAGAAATGCTTATAAAATTAGTTGTTAGGTTTTATGATTTCACTCATTTTTGGGCAATTTTTCTCCCTATGTGCCAAAAAAAAACAAATTTTAGTACAAAACTTTTAAAAAAACCCCTAAAGAGTGAGAATCAACTTCCTATTGGGGTTCATTATGTAAGTTTTTGGGAAGGGGGGTCATAATTTTTGGGGGGGCCCCTTATACAAATCAATTAAACTAAGATAACTCGATTTATTTAAGATTTGAAAAACCCCTTTGAAATTTAAAAAGTCACTCGATCAGCAACACGTTTTTAAGACTATAAAAAATTTTGAAGGAGAAAAAAGGGAAAAAAGATTTTTTCCAAAAAAGCCTGTTGTAGCATGCAAATAAATAACTCATACAACAAATTTGGGGAATTTTTAAAACCCCCAAAAGATAACACATAACAACACACCAAAGGGTTCTTCAATATAGGAGAAAAAAAAATTTTGGTTTCAACAACTTTGCCGGGTTTTTTTTAAAAAAAAGAAAATAATTTTTATTTTATTTTTCTCAATTTTTTTCAATTTTTTTATTATTTTTTTTAATTTTTCCCCCTTATTACCCCAAAACTATTTTAAAAAAGTTGTAAACAACTCTATAAACCCCCTTTTTTAAAATTTAAAACATTTTGGGGGTTTCTAAAACCCCCTTTTTTTTTTATCAACCTTTTTGTAGGGGGGAACTTTTTTTTTCTCTATAATGGGAAAAACCCTTTTGTTTAAAAAGCCCCCAAAACCATTTTTATTTTTCGAAAATAAAAAAAATTGCATATTCATTTTAAACCCTATTTTAATATTTTATCTCCAAATATCCTTCACCAAACAACCCCCCTTTGCAAGAATTTTTGGTAAAAGCCACATCTTTTTTTTGCATAACATCAAAATCTAAATTTTTTTTCCCCTTTCCCCTTTGTATCCATATTCACTCTAGATGAAAAAACGTATGCTAACCCCATTCTTTTTACATTATCTTTTCCCATACCTAGAAGGACCTACCATTTTTTTTGTTTTTTCCTTTGAGTATATTTTCATTGTAAATTATCCCCTTCAATGACAACCTTTTTGGTACCCAAAAAAAAATATTACATGTAAAAACCCCCATCTTCAAGGTGTTTACTCAACTCATTAAATAACCTGTACAAAAAATTTTGGGTACCTAGAAGATGAATCTTTTACACCACCTCTAGGTAAAGTTTTGGCTAAACAAACCATCAACTTTTCCCTTTCCCTTCCCCAACATCTAATAAAAAACCCATTTTAAACCTAAACCCGGTTTCCCTTAAAAAAAAAGGGTAATAACATTCCATTCAAAGACCTACACTAGACTTTTCAAATTGTGAAAACCAAACCCCCATTTTATACTTTCAAGAGTATACCTATCCGATAATCTTACTTGTTATACTTCAACTAAGTTTTAGTTTTAGCCCCATACAATGCTAATTGATCACCCCAGTTTTTCTGAGTCACTTGACCTTCTAAACAACCCGTTCAACCTTTTTTAAATCCATAAATCTCAAATAAAAGTTCTTTATATCTTTATATTTACAAATTTTAGTAAAAAATCCTATTTACATTTTAAAACAATTTATTTTCTAAAAAAAAACAAATAGAAAAATTAAAGTCTCCATTAGGGGGAACAAACACTCTCCCCAAACTTTTCCCGAAAAAGCCCATAAGGGCCTTAACCTTTTTATATTTTTATCTTATTGGATGCAGCCCAAAAAACTAAAACCCCCCGGGTTCTTAAGAAGCAAAGTAGTAATAGAAAGATGCAAAAATAACATAACATAGTAATCACATTTTTATTAAAAAAACATGTCCCTATCTAATAACACTAATGATATTCACAAATTCTTTTTAGCAGGGGTTCCTTAGTAATCACTTTTGCCAAAATTTGAAATAGAAAATTCACAATTAGTCCAAATAACCAATAGGAATCTTACCTTTACACTCTTAAACCCAAAGGGTATTCAACTTTACTTTTTTTAAACCCCAAATTTTTCCCATTGATATTTTTAAAACAAAATTTGTTAAGCCAATCTTGGCAAAATAGTAGGAAACTTTCCATTTCCCATTTACTTAAATTTAAACCCATTAGGCACTTAAAAATTTTAGCACCACAATACACTTACACCAAAAGTTAGCGATTTTTTTTGTAACCCTTTCACTTGCCATAAAAAAACGAGGTGACCAAAACCCCATAATCATTTAAAATCGAGCTAATTCATCAACTATGCAAAAAAACTTACTAGGTCAACTAAAAAATTGTACCACAAAATTACCGGGAAAGAAAAATGTCTTACTTTTCTTAATGCTTTAGGTTTGTTTTCAAATAGTTGGCTAGTACAAAAATCAAACCCTAGCAAGCATTAAAAACCAATCAAAAAATTTTAAATCATGCTAATGCCAAGTGATCTCCTTTGACATCAAAATTGTTTAAAAATAACAAAAAAAAAATGTTTAAAATACAGCACATCAACATTCATGATGAATCGCACACAGAAGACATTCCATAAATTATCATCTTTAAACTTTCCCAAAAACACAAGTTCCAAACCACAATCATGGGACAAAAAATTTTTAAAAAAAAACTTAATGGGAAAAAATCTTTCACCTGCAAACATAAATAAAAATTGCTAGTATTTTTTTGGCTTATTCCCTAATAAAAAACCATTCACGACAACCCATTTCAACCAATTCCAAAAGTATTTTTTTCAAATCCCCAACACCTATCACAGTAGGTGATTGTGTAAAGTTTACTATACAAACCAAATGAATGGTCTACATTTTCAACCATTCATAACATTATATCCCAGTTTGGGCAATACTCACCAATTAAAAAGACTAAAAAGGGCCCCCCGATAAATAGCTTAAATATTACTTCGTGGAACAGTATCACCAATTAATGTTATGATAAATTAGAAACCCAAATGGCTATAAAAGATTAAAAAAATGCCATTCATTTCCAAGCTTGTTTATTTAATTTTCCCAAATTTGGTTAAAGAACTTTCTCTTTTTTTCCCCCCCTTACACATCTAAATAGATTGTTTTGTAAATGTATAAAATTGTTTAACCTTTTTATTGATAAGCCATCATCACTCACTTAAACATGTCCATAAAACTTCTCATATATCACGATAAACTAAGGTTTTAACCAAATTTGGGGGGGTTAAAACCAATAAAAAATTTAAAATTAAATTTTATCTCCATAAAACTACATGACTTCACCTGATTATGTTCCAGAAACTAACCTAGGGTTACAGGGAATCCAACCTTAAAACTATATAAATTCCCCAATTTTCCCAATTTTAAGGACATACAAAGTTGTTACTTAAGCATATGATCATAACCATGCCCAAACCCCCAATTAAATTTGTCAGCATCATGAGATAACTTTGTTACTTTCAATTAACCAAAAAAAGCTCCAACAACTCCACATGGATTCCTTAATTAAAAAAAAAAATTTAAAACAAACCTAGCAAAAATTCAAACAACTTAATTCAAAAATTCAAAAAAAAAGAAAAAAACATAACCTTTCTTTTAAAAATTTCTTGTTTTCCATAACTTTAATATAACCTATTAAGGAGCATGTAAAAAATTTTGAGAAAAAATCATCACTTAAATTTTTTTTATAAAATTTGTTATAGAAAGGCCATGTCTTTAAGGAATTTATATCCACACTATTTTTTGCAAAAATTTGGAAAAAAACAACTTCATTCTACACAAAAAAACTAGCTAAGGAGTTTATTTTCCAAAATTTTTTTTAAACATGCCCAATTTTTTTTCCCATTTTAAAATTTTTCCCCTTACCATGCAAAAAAAGGGGACTCAATTGTCCAATTTCCCAACCACCAGTGATGCCCACTACCACGTTACCAACCTCCCCGGGTTTGGGTTTTTCATTTTACCACCACCTTAGTGAAATAGCAACACAAAATCCCCTTAAACTGCTATACCTATGCCCCTTACCCAATAATTTCCTATTTTTTCTAAAATGTTTGTATCTCTTTATTTTTTCCTTCCCCCCTTGATTTTCCCTATATACCCTAAACAACTTTTAAACAGGGCTAGTATCAAAAAATTTTCCCTTAAGAGATATGGCACAATTAGAATTTTTTGGGGTGGATTTTTTTCTTGATGATAACCCCTAGGTTTGCTAATGTATTTTTGGTTGGTCCTCTCTCTCACTTCTTGATTTAAACTTAGTTAATTCTTCTTCAATTACATCACACAACAAAATGCCCCCAAATGCCAATTTTTTTTATTTTACTTGTATATTTTATTTTATATATATAAACATTTATACCTTTAACTTAATGATGGGTTTTACACATTTCCACGAAAAATGCCAGTATGTCCTACATTGTGTATGTATACCTATTAAATTTCCCACTATTTTAAACACATTTACAATTTTTATGTAACCAAACAATAGAATTTAAAAATCATAATATATTAATTTAAAAAACCTTGATATGGTATCAATTGCTATGTTTCCCCATGGTGGGGTTTAAATTTTCTTCTAGTTATTTTTACGTTTCTTTTGGGTTATATATATACTTCATACTACATACATTCAACATATATATATATAAACCCCAAAAAATTCACTATGGGCATAATTAAGAATTTTTAATTTTTTTTTATTTTAATTAAAATTTTAAATTTTTATTTTTTTCTCTATGAACTATTGACACTTTCATCAAAATTGAAAATTTTGGTCATAATGAAAACCAATAATTAGATTTTACTTTGTAGTTTAAAAAATTAAGGGCAATTTCATTACAAAAAGGGGAAAAAGGGAATTGTGGTTTTTGGGATGTTGTTTTTTCTACTTTGAGGTGATGACAATGAGAAAACATAACCCTACTGCTTTCAAAATGAAGGGGGAAAATTTTGTGCAATTTATTAAAGCTGGGGGGAATTGCATAAAACAATTTTTTTAGCATTTAAAGAAAAGAAGCAATTGAAGTTTTTTACCTTTTAGTACCTAAGGACTTATAAGTTACTTTGGGAAAAAAGGGAAAGGGGGTTTCTTCATGTGACACCCCAGGTTTTTTAAATACCAATATCCATTGAGGGTAATTACTAAGACAAGATCCCTTATGATGTCCCTTTTTGATGTTGTTTTCCCCTATTCTTCCAATTTACCTTAGTTCTTAATCGGGAGGTCAATATGATGGGTTTAGAAAAACATATGCATTATAAAGGATGGAAAGACAACTATCCTGCATCCAATTACCCTAGGGGCCCAAATAAAAGATACATATTTCAACAAACCAAACTTAAAAAAGAAAACTAACTTTTTTCTAAGAGTGATTTTTGACAATCAATAGAACGGGATGGGGCCCCGGGCTTTTTATTTTTCAAGTGATTATTGGAGAGAATATCAAGTTTTCCCTTATACCAATTTTTAAAGATTGGGTTTGAGGAATTTCAAAACTTTTTTTTTAAAGATTTTTTCCCAAGGGGTTGCTAGCATTATAGGGGATAGACATTGCTTTAATCTGTAACCCCTTCTAAACCCTTTTCGAAAAAAGTTAACTTACACATTAACCCTGAATAGGCTAAATTTAATTTTTTAAAGGGCAAGTAGATAACTTATTAAGTGAGGAATGTGAGGGAGAGCATGAGTCCATGTACAACATTTGCCTTATTTTTTTTTTACCAAAGAAAGATAGTTTTTTGGCATATGTATATTTGACAATCAAACTATCCAGGGTGACACTATCAAGGGGTAGGGATCCCATTCAAGACTTAATGATATTTGGATGAAAATACATGGTGTACATATATTTTCCAAGATTTAAACTAGAGAGTAGATACCATCAAAACTTTACCCCAAAAAGAGATAAAAATGAGCGTAAATAAATACCACAAGTTACCAGATCAATCAAGTAAAAAAAAATGGAAAAAGAGTGTCCCAACCACGAAGTTTGATTAAGTAATAGACCTTTATCAATTTCTACTATTATTTAGGCAATGATATTTGATGAGAATTGAATGAATTATACTAAATGCTTAAAAAGAGAATTGTGTTTGAAAAATGATGAATTGATGATGGGAAATAAAATCCACCCAAATTCTACTAATCATATTGCATTCATGTTATAATAACTCATAGCTATATGGATTTTCACAAGAAATTAACAAAACCTTAATCCTTTATTAAGTGTTAAAGTAATGTTACCTCAATTTAATTTAATAGCTCCCGCTAATTCAAATCAAATGAGGATTCTAATTCACAATCATAAATTTCCCAATTATATGATTGCCTAATATCTTTAAAATAATTTCTCCTAATCCCTTAGTAAAAAATTTTAATAAAAATATTGCATGAAACACTTAGGTCATTTCTAATAAAATTCAATAACGCTGCTTCCACATGAATTATTAAATCTTACTTAGGAATTCTGATAAAACCTAAATTTCTCTTTCGAGTCATTTACATTTCTATGCATTGATTTCAATTACAAAATACAATTCATAGCAGGACTTCTTATATGAAATTCCGCATATCTACATTTCCTATAACATGAATACAATGATCATTTTAGTTTGAATTATGGCTTCATCATATTTCCCACAAGGATGATTTAGAACATCATAGTATGAATTGCATAAAAACAATTAAAATAAATAGGTGCAATGGAATTCATATTGAACAACAAGAATAAACTAATAAATGGCATAAAAGAAAAAAAAGTAATTGAAACAATAGCTATAATCTTCAAGAACTTCAGCAAAATAACTTTCTTCTTCAAACTAAAATTTGGAATAACATGAAATGTAAAGGAATTAAAGAAAACATAAAATCCTAAAGTTCGTAAGGAAATTCTAATGATTTCAAAGAAAGACAAAGGATGCTAAACAAGGAATCAAAACAAAAGGATTCTCAAACAAAAGGGGATTCTAAACAATAGGGGATGCTCCCAAGGTTACACAAGGGGCCTATTTATAGATCCAAAGAGGAGGGGGATAAGGTTGATCTGATAAGGACTTGAGTCAGCAAATTAAATAAGATATGATTTTGGAGTGATTTTCGCAATGGATATCCGGGGAGTAATGAAGGCCGGTTCAAGGCCGGCTTTAAGGCCGGCGGGTTTTAATGCTTTTTAAGGCCGGTTTAATATAGGCCGGCTCATGGCGGCTCAAAGCCGGTTAGCCTTGAATGTAGGTCGGCGGCCTTTATTGTAATCCTTCGCTCGCTTCTTCAATTTTGTGAAAAAACTCCTCCAATTAAATTGTAATTTACTTTTGGGTCCTCAAAACCTGTATTTTCACAATAAACACCATTAAGTATCATTTCTTTATATTTTCTTATAATATGAAATAAATTTAATATAAGTTCAAAAGAAAATATAAGTATAATGTGATCTTATCAATACTCATAAGACCTAGCGAAGAGTGGAAGATAGCATTGAAGATAAGGCATAGTCTTTATGAATGTATAGACATTTCCCTTTAGATTGACTAGTGCACCTATCACATTTATGAAGTTAATGAATGATGTGCTAAAAAAGGTTGATCAATAAGTGTAAACCCCAAAAAATTTCAATTCAAGAATTAGGATGAAGGAAGATCTCAAGAAATACATTAGAAAATGAATAAGAAAAACTGAGTATGAAAGAAAATTCCCTAACAATACATGAAACAACTAGCATATCTAAAAGCTAAGGAATTCGAAACCTAACCATACCTCGATGATAGAACATCACCTTAGGAAAACTAAACTTGGATTTAGATGTTCAAAAAGCCTAAATTCAATTTCCAAAATCTTAGAACCAACCATAAATGTTAGGATTTCCGTTGGGCTTAAGAAAACCAACGTCAAGCTTTGAAAACCCAAGATTTGATTCAAATGGAACCGAAACTTGAATGACAATGAACTACCCTATAATTAGTCTAAAGAAACCTGAAAATTTAATTGAATTCAACTCAACTAAATAATTAAATTGGGGAAAACAAAAATTGGAAAACATAACCCCTAACTAATCTCTATAAGTGGCGTAAAAGGTAATGGAAATAAGGTACCATTTAAACCACCAAATGATCTAATATTGGTGAGAGCCATGATGGGAGCCAAGCCAGAAGAGGGAATGTGGATTATCTTGAAGTGCTACTTGGACCAATCACAAGAAATCGAGCGAAATGATTTCAAGGAAGCACTTAACGGGTTGATGAGGATGTCTATGAAGTCGAAAAGGATTGGAGCAATCATGCAGTTGGAAAGGATTGGAACAACCATGGAAGGCCCTTGCTTTGTACAAGTCATACGGATACGGGGTGAAAAGGGCGTGTCTTTACAAGGCATGGCCGTGTAGGAGTTTGGAGGTTACATAGAATCATACACGGTCATATATACGGTTTTAAGGCACGACCGTATATGTTGTCAAGATTTCCACAGAAAGATACACGACTAGAAGTACACAGTTGTGTACATTGGCAAGATTTCCACAGAAAGATACACGGCTAGAAGTACACGGTCGTGTACATTTCCAATGCTGGTCGTGTATATTTTTCAATACCGGCTCAAGGCTGCCAACCTTCATGTCTACACTGCCGGTCTACATGTTGTTTTGTTGATTTTTACACAACTTATCTAAGCTATATTGTTTTGGGCTTATTGTTACGAATTGTAAACCTGATATAAAGCTCCTAGGGTTAGAATATAGAACATACAACATCGAAAGTTTAAAAACACTTTTGAGAGAATTCCTCTCTTGGTTCTTTAAAGAACTAAACTAGAACTTATCGGATTTTTCTTCCATGGTGTTCATCCCGACTTATCAATTGGTCTTTCATCCCGATTGTGGCATCTTCATATTATACCAAGGTTCTTGTCTCGCTTATAGACAACGGGTCACGGTTTCCACTTGAGGGTGTTTAGTATCTTAGGTAACGAATTCCAAATGTATTAGTATTGGGTTTCGTCACACGTGGCGTGGTTGTATCAGTTAGGAATCTAATCAACCGATCTCTTATCAGTTTGGTATCAGAGCTTAGGTTTGTTAAACATCAGTTCGGTTTGAGGAAGGTAACATCAAAACCTAACTCAATCGTTCATATCAATTGTTAGTATTCAATTTCATAGTATTAATTATCTATTGAAAGTGTAGTACCTACTATTCAATTTTGTTGCAAAAAAACAAAAGAAGAATCACGACACAAAAAAAGGAGCGTGATCAGAGCAACAAAAAAAAATCGGAAGAAAAAAAAAGAGAGGAAATTTACGAACCCTAGAGTTGCTTTGAATTCTACGAGAGGGAATTGGTGTAGTTTGGGTTAGTTTCAAGAGAATTGAGAAGAGGAATTGGTGAGTTGATATCATCATTGTTGTGAGAATACACGAGTGACTGTGTGATATCATCTTTTGAGCGAAACACGTAAGGAGTTGTATCGTGAGGCTTAATTATATATATTTGTGTTAGTACTAATCTTTTTTGCAGGAACTATGTCGAAGCAATATTCTCATGAAGGTGAGAGGGAAGGTTTGATGCTAGGTTAGTGATTGAGGTGTTGGGGGGTGAGATGAAGAGAATTTTTTAGGAGGGAATGGAACAAATTCATGGACGGTAGAGCAAAGATAGGCAATCAAAAAAGGTCTTCCGGGCCGAAGGGGGAGAGTTTTTCTAGGAGAGTACAAGGGGGGGAGAGAAATGTGGGATGATGGATTTGATGAGCCTTCTGTCGGGGTTATCGAGGTTTAAAAGGTGGAAAGAGGAACGGGGTTTGGGGGAAGATGAGGAATGGGAAATTTGAGGGGAAACAATTGAGTAGTATAAAGTGAAGTTTCCCTCCTTTCTAAGGAAGAAGGGCCCTCGGGGCTATTAAAATGGGAAAAAGGTAGATGGTTTTGTTGTAAACTATAGTGGGAGAAAAAAGTGAAACTTCTGCCTTTGAATTTTGGATTATGCCCTAGTGGGTGGGACAACTAATGTTAAACAAAGAAGGGAATGGCGAACCACCTTTTGATCTTGGGAAGAGATAAAAGGGTGATGAAGAAGCGGTTGTGCCTGCATATTACTTCGTAAATTGCACAAAAAAAATTGCAAAACTTTAAAGCAGGGAAGCCAAAGTGTGGAGGTTATTTCAAAGGTGAAGTAATGTTGATCGGGCGATATAGAGGAGGAAGAGAGGCTACCAGGGGCTAGGTTTTTTGGGGGGATTGAATAGAAAAAATTCAAAAATCGTAGAATTGCAGTTTTGAGAAAAAAAGATAGGGTTATATGGCAAAAAGGTGAGAACCAGACAAGAAAAGGTGTAGTAATGCAGGTTTCAAAGGTACTAGGTACCCATTGGAAGAAAATAAAGGGAAAGAAGAAAAAAAGCTTTTACCCTAAACAAAAGGAGAGCTGAGGTAAGCGGTTTCTACCCCTAGAAACCAAAGGAAAAACCCTGATTCTTCTATTTCTAGAATTTGACTTTAGATTTTTTAAAATGAAGGTAGAGGCCAAATTTTGCTAGTCAATTCCAAATAGGCTTGTGATGATTTGCTGATGAGGTGAATGAGACTGAGGGGGATAGTGAAGAGGATGATATGCCTCCATTTTAGGGCGCTAGTGATATGAGGACTGCAGTAGGGGAAATTAGTGGGGGTATGAAGCGAGTTTTTAATGGCAAGTGAAGGAAGAAGAGGAGGGGAAATAGGGAAAAACTTTATACTGATTTATCTAAGTGATCACATTTTTCAATTTTAGTGGAGAAGTTTCATAATGTGGTAGTAATTTTATTTTGAGAGGGTGGGGAAAAACTACAAACACCCCATCCATTAAATTTCAATGGCTGAAGATGTAGCGAGACTAAGGGGAGTAAACAAACCTTGTTGCTTTTCGCTTTGGTGGTATGGGATGATTTTTATGCGATGTAGTGCCAATGCGGCGGCAGTGTTGTTGGGGAGGCCAGGCAATTTGATGGGAAGGTTGTTCTTTTATTCTTTTTTTTTAAAATAACGTTTGTTCACTAGGGAAAAAGCTTTAATTTAAAAACCTTTAACACCTAAAACAAGTGTATAGGATCAGTTGCGCTACAACGTCTTTGCAAGACAAAAGGGGAGTGAAAAACAAAAGGAAGGGGAAAAAGCAAAGACAATGAGAAAGAAAAGGAATACAAAAGTCAAAATCACAAGGAAAAAGGGGGAAGGGTTTGGGAAAAGTGTGGGGAGACTAAGTTAAAGGGGGGAAAATTTTTGGGTATGAGTGAAAAGGAGAGTGCACCCTTGAAAAAGGAGAGTTGTGTGGAAAGAGCGAGTGAGTGAGGAGGCGTTAGGATGAAGAACCTTGTTATTTGCTGGTTTTTAAGGAAACATGTTGAATATAAGAACTTTTAAACTTTTTTGCCTAGTGTGGTTATGTTATGTGCAGGATTTTGAAAATGCTTCCCCTGGGGAAATTCCCAAAGGATTCCACCTATTGTGGTTTGAGCCCCAAAAAATTGACCTTGTCCCCGGGCATCGTTCCAAACAAGCCACTTATGGAGCAATCGGAGGAGACAAAGGAACTAAAAGGCAGGTCATGAATTAAGGGAAAAGGGGGTACGTGGGGAAAGCATGAGCCCATGCCAGGCCTGTGATTTGGTCCCTAAGAAGGAGGGGTCATAGAGAATTTGTGTTGATCCCGGGCCCATCAACAACATCACGGTAAAGTTTTTGTCATCCCATTCCCCTTAGATGACTGTTAGATGAGTTACAGGGGTCTAGTGTCTTTTTAAAATTGATCTAAAAAAAATGGATAACCAAAATTTGAAAAGAAAAGGTGATGAAAGGAAAAACCGCATTCAAAAGAAAAAATGGGTTGTTGAGGGTTAGTAATGCCTTTTGGTTTAAATAAAGATAGTACTTTTGTGAGACTTATGAACCATTTTTGAAATTTTATTGGCAATTTGTGGGTTTTCTATTTTGATGAATTTCATTTACAGAGAGTTTGGAAGACCTAATCTCACTTAAGGGAATGTTTTAGGAGTGCTTCGAAAGGAGCAATATATGCTAACCTCAAGAAGTGCACTTTTACACAGACAAATTTGTGTTTCTTGGTTTTTTTTTTATTAACGGGGAATACAGGTTGATGAAGAAAAGTTCGTGCGATCCAAGAATAGCCTAGTCCAACTAATGTAAGTAATGTGCGGAGTTTCCTTGGACTAGCGAGCTTTTACAGGAGTTTGTGAAGGATTTCAGCACCATTGCAGCCCCATTTACTGAGGTAATTAAGAAGAACTTTGGGGTTCAGATGGGGGAGAGCAACAAAAGAAGGCCTTTCAGACGCTTAAAAAAAGCTAACTTAGGCGCCATTACTTGCTTTCCCTGACTTTGCTAAAACGTTTGAAATTGAGTGTGATACTTCAGGATTAGGTATTGGAGCAATACTATGCAAGAGAGAAGACCAATTGCATTCTTTAGCGAGAAGCTAAGTGGGGCAACCTTGAACTACCCTACTTATGACAAGGAGTTATATGCCTTGGTTCGAGCACTGGAGACTTGGCAACACTATTTTTTAGCCAAAAGAGTTCGTGATCCACATTGACCATGAATCGTTGAAGTACTTGAAGGGGTAACATAAGCTAAACAAAAGGCATGCTCATTGGGTGGAGTTCATTGAAACATTTCCCCATGTCATCCACTACAAGCAAGGGGAAAGAGAATGTCGTTATGATGCACTTTCTAGAAGGTATGCTTTATCTCTACTCTTAGTTTTAGATGCTTGGTTTTGAGCACATTAAGGAATTGTAGGTGCTTTTTCGAGATTTTTGTGAGGAGTATGTGTATTGTGAGAAGGTGGGCATGGTAAAATTTAATAAAAATGAAGGATTCTTATTTAGGGAGAGTAAACTATGCATTCCAATTTGTTCTTTAAAAAATTACTAGTGAAGGAGTCTCATGGAGGAGGTTTAATGGGACATTTGGAGTAGCTAAAACCTTAGGGGGATTGCAGGAACACTTTTATTGGCCTCACATGAAACGAGATGTTGAGAGGATTTGTGAGCGATGTGTCACGTGTAAGCAAGCAAAATCTAGAGTCCAACCTCAAGGGCTTTATCCCCCATTCCCATTCCTCATAAAGCCTTAGGTAGATATTTCCATAGATTTTGTGTTAGGATTACCCAAAGTCAAAGACATGGTCGAGATTCTATTTTTGTAGTTGTGGATAGATTTTCTAAGATGGCACATTTCTTTCCCTTGTCACAAAAAGATGATGCTGCAATATTGCAAATTTGTTCTTTAGGGAGTTGTGAGATTACATGGTATCCCTAGAACAATTATATCGGATAGAGATGTTAAGTTCTTAAGCTACTTCTGGAAGCCCTTGTGGGCTAAGTTAAGAACTAAGTTATTGTTTTCTACTACTTATCACCCCAGACTGATGGTCAAACTGAGGTAGAAAATCGAACCTTTTCTACTTTGTTGAGGGCTGTCATTAAAAAGAACATTAAAATGTTGGGAGGATTGTTTGCCGCATGTTGAATTTGCCTATAATCATACAATGCATTCTCTACTAAATTTATCATTTTGAATTGTGTATGGTTTAATCCACTAACTCCTTTGGATTTATCACCTTTGCCTATTTTGAGTATGTTAATCTAGATGGCAAGAAGAAAGCAGAATTTGTTAAACAGATACATGAGAAGGCAGGCTAAACATTGAGCGAAGAATAGAGCAGTATGTGAAACAAGCCAACAAGGGTTGTCGACAAGCTGTTTTTGAACCTGGAGATTGGGGTTTTGGGGTTTCATGCGCAAAGAGGGTTTCCTGTGCAACATCGATCTAAATTACTTCCTAGAGGCGATGGACCATTTCAAATTCTTGAGCGCATCAATGATAATGCATACAAGATAGATTTACCAGGTGAGTATCAAGTAAGTGCCACATTTAATGTTACTAATTTGAGTCCTTTTGATGCGGCGATGTTTGAGGCAAATCCTTTTCAAGAGGAGGGGAATGATGAGAGCCATGATGGGAGCCAAGCCAGAAGAGGGAATGTGGATCATCTTGAAGTGCCACCTGGACCCAAACACAAAAAATCGATTGAAACGATTCAAGGAAGCACTTAACGGGTTGATAAAGGATGTCCATTTAAGTCGAAAAGGATGGGCAATCATGATTAGAAAGATTGGAACAACCATGGGAAGGCCCCTTTCTCTTGTACAAGTCATACTAGATACGGGGTGAAGAGGGCATGTCTTTACAAGGCACGACCGTGTAGGAGTCTGGAGGTTACACAGAATCATATACGGTCGTATAACGGTTCAAGGCACGGTGTGTATGTTTCCAAGATTTCCTAGAGGTCACGACTGAAGTACGTCGTGTACATTGGCAAGATTTCCACAGAAAGATACACGGCTAGAAATACTGGCGTGTACATTTCCAACGCTAGTCCCTGTATATTTTCAAAACCGGCTCAAAGGGCGGCTCCAAGGCCGCCGACCTTCATGTCTACCCACCCGCCTACATGTTTGTTTTGTTGATTTTTACGCAACTTTTTTAGTATTCGTTTTGGCTTTTGTTACAATTGTAACCCCAATATAAATCCCAGGGTTAGAATATAGAACATAAAATTGAAAATTTTAAAACACTTTTTAGGAATTCCTCCTTGGT
>JBBMOL010001557.1:0-36548 GCA_037954665.1 Laguncularia racemosa | reverse complement strand
TAGCAACCGTATTGCAAAAAGTTTTGAAGCAAAAGAAGAGAAATTTACTTCCCTTTGAACCCTTGAATGAAAAAAAATTTTGGTGTGGAAAAAACAACCAAAGTATGGGGGTAGAGTGGGGTGAGGGGTCAAATAATGAATGGAGAAGGGGTCGTGTAAATGGGAGTGAAGTGGGGGAGTCTTTTATGTACGAGCAGAAAAAATTAGAAAATGCCCAAAAGAACCGGTGTGTACTTTAGTTGTGTATTTGGATTCCTTTCTGTGGGTTAGATACACGAGCTGTCCCTTGTTCGGTATGTAGGAGGCTTTGGGGTTGATACCGACCAGGTACACGAGGTTCCCTTTGTTCGTGTATCATGGGGAGATTTGTGAGTAAATACACGCCCAAGAACCAGGTTCCTTGTTCTGTATGTGGGAGAGCTTTTTGGGTTGATCCCGACGTTCAGGCATGCCCTTGTTTGTGTTATAGGAGGCATTTTGTGGGTTGATACCGACCAGGTAAAAAGGGGTTCCTTTTTTGTGTATCGTGGGAGAGCATTCGTGGGTTAGATAACACCAGGTACCGAGGTGTATTGTTGATTTTAGAGGGGTGTTTGTGGGTAATACCGCCCAGGAAAACCGAGGTGTCCTTGTTTCGTGTATTGAATTGTGCCTTTTTTTTTGGTGGGTCAGATACACGACGGGTTTACACGAGCGTGTCCCTTTTTCTGTATCTCTAATTTGTACAAAATGAGCATAATTTGAAGTGCGGGAGGGCACACCGGTATTCTCCTTTTTTTATTGAAAAGTCAATTTAGACACCCCCTGGGATGTGTGAGAAAAGGATAACCACTAGTTCCCGGTTGTGCAAATCAAAAGTACATTTCCTGTCACATTCATTTGCATCCTTTAAAAAAATTTTTCCCTCCTGAATTTTCCACACTTAGAGTTAAAGAAGCTCTTTTAAAAGGGGACTTTCTAGAAACCCAAATTTGGTTAGCCCCTCTATAGTTGCTGCCCTCAAAAAGTTACTCCAAAACAATGGGTGATAATAAAGAATTTTAAAAAGATTTTAAAAAAAGAAAACTTTACCTAAACAACTTAGGTTGCCCCCCAAGAAGCGCTGTTGTTTAACGTCGTTAGCTCGCGTAATGAACCGGTGGGCTAAAAATGGAGAGAGAATGGGGTTTGCTCCCCCTTTTCTTCCAAAACTGTTTGGTCCCCAAAAAGTTTGTTTAGCCTTTGCCCCATTCACCTTGAAAAAGCCTTTCTGGGGTTTTCCAACTAACTGTGCCGTGGGAAAAAAAACCTTTTTTTCCCCGGAAAAGGGCCCGGTCCATCTTGTTTTAAAGCTTCCCAGGGAACAATTTCAATTTTGAGTTAAAAGTATACAAAGTCCCTTTTTAAATTGTCATTCCCGGGGTAGGAGCCCAAATTTTCTTGAAACCTTTTTTTTTTTTTTTTTTTGGGCTTTCTCTTTATTTTTTTTATATAAATTGTATATGTCATGACCCCCCATTCATTAGTCTTTAAAGTTGCTTCCTTCGATGTGCTCCAGCCGTTGAGATCTAAATTGGCATTTTTGATCACCAAAATGCTTGTGCTGAATCTAACTGGTAAATGGCAAGCTTTCCCCGTAGACCAATCGATATGGAGTGATCAAGGGGGGTTTTTAAAGCTGTCGAATAACCCTTTTAAAGTATTTAACTTTTCGCCCGTCTCGCTAGGTGAGACACGGATTCTTTAAAAGTACGCTTTAGGTCCCGTTTGAAACCTCACTTCCCCTGTTTTGGGGGTGATACAGCGTAGAAGGGGGTCAACCCATTCCTTAAAAATCTTTTCAATTTGCAAATTTAAAAAAAGTGTGACCTCTGTCATTATGAGTGCCCGTGGGACCCCGAATTACAAAAGAGTTCTTCAAGAATTTAAAAATCACCCGGAGTCATTAGCGAAAAGGCTTATGCTTCTACCCATTAGAGAGTAACCCCACAGCTCCCAATATGTATTTATTTCAAAGGAAGGGAGGAAAGGGCCCTAAAGCGTGCCCCACACTCGAATACTTCACCTTAATTATGTAGTGTTGTGGCTTTTATTCCCTTTTTGATTATTACCACCCCTTGGCATGGGGCCATGAGCTATTTCTTAAGCATCCCTAACAATGACGGCCAGTAAATCCTACTTCCAATATTTTGGTGCCCTATTGGCATTGAGTCCTCCCATTGGCCCCTGTGACGGGGGTGCAATTAAGATTTTTCCACCCTTCTTCATGGGAAACACCCTTTGAATCATCTTATCAGCAAAAATTTTTTTTTGATGGCCAAATTTTCCATTAAGCACAATCAAAAGTCAAGGAAAAAACCCTTAATTACAAAAACCAAACCGGTTAAATTGGGGGGTGATTTCCGTGAAGTTTGATGGAAAAATGAGGGACCCAAATGATATAATTGTAATTTAATGATACTTAACCAAATAACCACATAAGGCTTGGAAACAGGGGAAAATAGAATCAAAATGAAGCAAAACAAACCATAAATTCCCTTTCCCCCTTTTTCAAAAAACCAAATTACACCAAATGCACAAAAAATGATAGTGAGTTCAATAACTAAAGAACAATCAATCTTAAAAGATTGATGTCCATGAATTAAATAACCAATGGGGTCCAAGAAAGATTAAAAATTCCCCTTTGATATGCTACTAAAAGAAATGAACAACAAAAAAGTAATCGATTTACCCCCGATTTTCCTTGTTGCTTCGCCACAATTTCCCAACTTTTTGGGATTGAAATTTTGAAAAGAGAATTTTGGATTTGGGAAAACCCAAAGCCCCCCACGAAATTGTGAAATTTTTTTTCTGAAAAATTAAGCTCCCAAAACCCCTCTCTTAAGCAAGTTTTATACTTGTTTTTTCTAGGGTTTAAAAAAGTGCTCAAAATTCAATTTTCCCATTTTTAAAGGTAGCTAACCCTAAATGAAATTAAAAAGAATAAAAGTGTCCCAAAACCAAATAAAACCAAAAATGTTTATAAAAGAAGAAAATATTTAAAAAAAAAATGGTTTCTAGATGCCGGTCTTTTGGTCAGGGGCCCAACTCATCCCCGGTTTTCAAGTCGGTCCTTTGGATAACCCACAAGCTGAGTCTGGGGGAGAGTTTGCCCATTCCCCTATAGAATTGTAAGTATGCCTTTTGGAACACAATACAAACAAAAATAAAAAAGAGGTTAATTAAATAATTTGGGGGTCATTGCTCAAAAGGGGCCCCTAAAAATGCCAAGATTTGAAATCCTTCTTTCTTGCCCTAATGTGGGTTTGGGGGTTTTTTTCCCTATCCTTTCCTCGGGCCTCAAAAAGATTTGCCCTTTAAAATTAGTAGATAAAATGAGTAGGACTTTTTTTTCCTCCTGAAAGTCCCCTGAGAAATATCTCTGCAGAACCCCCTTTATCGAAATACTATAGGTGGTGTTGTTTTCTTCCCCCCCCCCCCCCCCCCCCCCCAATTTCCAATTTTCTTCTGCAACAAAAATTTAAGCCCCATTATTACTAAAGTTCCCCCTTTTCCCAACCTGTGCCCGAAAACTTTTTTTCCTCTTTTTCTCTCATCTGTATGTGCGACTTCTGGTTTCTAATGGTTGGCCCCAATGTCTTACCTCTAAAAACCTTGAAGGTGAACAAAAACGTCCTTGAACAGTCTGGCTCTTGATGGTCTGCTCTCTGACTATGATTATCAGGATCCTTGAAGGTTGGACATCGGGTGTCTGCATCTGCACGTTTGGTCCTTGATGGTTTGTCATGGGGCTAGGGTCCTAAAAGTTTTTTTTGGTGGTTGTTTTATCGTCTTTGTTTCCCTAGACCTCGGGATGGTGACTGGGGGCCAAATATACGTTTGCATCCTTTTTTAAAACATTAAGTATTTTTTTTTAAATCATGTAATACCCCTGTAAAGAAACCGGTTTTCCAAGAAATATTAGGATGCAAAAAAGGAAGAATTCACATTAAGTATCATGGGACTTGTCCCTAACTGAAGGGTACCCTAGCCCTTTGGGTTACAAAAGACCATTTGGTCATTCAACCAAGTAATGTATAGGGTTTAGGATGGGGATAGTTTAAAGTTTCAACTTCGATACTAATGTTTGTGCTACAAAATTTTGTACAATACCACCATTTTAATAATGCGCACAATTTCCTTGTACCCTAAAGAAGTATGGAACAAGTTTTCTCTTTGTCCCTCAAGGGTTTGAAAAGAATCTGTCCCGATGAAATTTTTAGCATAATGAAACATTTACTAGACATGATTGTATAAAACCACAATACAATTTTATCTTCACACTTCCCAAGGTTCAATACAAAAAAACCCCACAAAAAAAAGTCATAAATACTTCCAAATATATAAAATTTAAAAATTCAACAACAATGTTTAAGTAACTATTTTTTTAATTATTTCACACATTTAATAAGTTGTTTGATTTTGAAATTCTATTACTCACTTCCTTATTGCCACGGTTCAACTAAAAATTGATCTTGATGTGCAGCACCTTTTTTCCACTAAAACCCCAAATTTAAACCCCCACTCACACCTTTACTAAATAACCCCTTTACGGTGCAAAAATTTTTTCTCTTTCCAAAAGTCACCCCCATGGCAAAACACAAATAAAAAAAACTCCATTTCCCCGGGTAACAATAGAATTGGAAACAAAAAAGTCACTCGCCCACAATTTAACCCAAAATTCACAACAAAGGCAGCTTAATTAAAATTAAAAATGAGATCTTTAATTGAAATTTTCCCCAAAATGGTAAGGACCCCACTTTAAAAATTAAATGAACACAAATTAAACAATGATTTAAGGGTGTTTTTTTTGAATTCAAATTGTTTCCCCTTAAACTCACCTCAAATTGGGAAAAATTGAAAAAATGGTTTCCCCCAATTAGAATTTACACAAGGGGAAATCCAACAAACAACTTCCAAAACGTTTCACCCCAAACTAGTCAGGAAAGAATAAGGCAATTTTTGCAAGCCCCAAAGGTTTTGTTTTAAACAAACTCTATGTCTCCTTCCACGAGTTTTATTGACCTAAAATGATACAAAAACCTTCCCAATCCAACTCAAAAATCAGTAAATTAAAGCCCCAACCAAGGTAATTTCGTAAGTCAAAACTACATAAACAATTGCGGTTCACAATTTTTTTTTAACCCAAATTGAATGAATTCACAAAATCAAATAACCAAAAATCCCTTCTTCGCATGTGCTTGTACCAAAATTGATGTGCCTAATTCATTTTAAGCACAATCAAAAGAATAAGGAAAACACCTTAATTCACAAAAAACAACCGGTTCAATTGGGGGGTGATTTTCCGTAAAAGTTTGAGGGAAAAATGAAATCAATGTTAAAATTGTAATCTCTAATGATAACTTAAACCCAAATAAACCAAAAAAAGGCTTGAGAAACCCGTGGAAATCAGTTTAAAAATTGAAGCAACACAACCATAAATTTTCCATTCCCCCTTTAAAAACCCAAATTTCACGCAAATGCATAAAATATAGTTTCATCCCCTAAAAGAACAACAATCTTAAAAGAGTGTCACCGAATTACAAAAACCAAAAAGTCAAAAAGATTCAAATCTCCCTAGATTGACTCACTAGAGAAAAAAGGGAACAACAACAAAGATGAATTGTATTACTCCGATTTCCCTTGTTGCTTCGCCAAATTTCCCAATTTTTGGTTTGAAATTGATAAGAGAATTTTTGGATTTAGGAAACCCTAAGCCCTCTCCAAAAAGTGAAGTGTTTTTCTGAAAAATTAAGCCCCTCAAACCCTCCTTTAGCAAGTATTTATACTTGTACTTTGGGGTTAAAAGTGCTAAAAATTTAAAAATTTGCCCTTTTAAGGTGGCTAAACCTAAATAAAAGTTACAAAGAAAAAAAAGTGCCCCAAAAACCAAATAAAACCCAAAAATAGTTTATAAAGAAGAAAATATATAAAAAAAATGGTCTTTAGATGTCGGTCTTCTATAGGATCCATCCCCAGTCATCCCGGTTCGGGTCGGTCCATGGATAACCCAAAAGCTGAGTCTGAGAGAGTTTGTCCATTGCCCTATAGAATATGATATTTTGCCTTTTGGGGAATCACAAACAACAATAATAGAAAAGAGGTTAATTATAAATAATTATGGGTCAATCTGCTCAAAAGGGGCCCTCAATCCCAAGATTTTGAAACCCTTCATTTCTTGCCCAAAGATGGTTTGTGGGTTTTTTCCCAATTTTTTTTAAAAAATTGGGGGTTCTCCCTTTTTCCCAAAAGGTAAATTTTTTTCTTTGCTGTTTTGTTATTCCTTAGGAAGGGCCCTTGCCATAGGTAATTGGCAATATCAGAAACCCATGGGATGTATCTCTTCAACGGTTTGGGGATACAATCTTCCTCGGGAACCATCGTTGATCTCAACTTGTTCAGTTTTCTAAACGGGATTCCCCAAAGTGACGGGGGTCGGCAGCTAGTTTTTCGGCCCCTTTTTTCTTTATCTCAAGATAAAAACTCTTGAAGAAGTAAGACCACCGAATGGGCGTGGCTTTGATCCGTTTGTCAGCAAGAATTTCAAGGCGGAAGATCTGTGTTACGATGCCCTTGAAAGATGAGATAGGTTTGAACTTGTCAAAGGCAAAAAAAAAAAAAAAAACTCCCAGAAACCCCTTCTGTGGTTGTTGTTTTCTTGTGGGGAGTGAGTGTTTTGTAGCATAATGAAGGGATGAAAAGTTTTTTCCCTTTCGCTGACCGAACAGCCCCACACCCCGAGTCACTAGCAACCATAATCTAAAAAGGGACATTTCCCTGTTGGTGTGACCATGATAGGGGCAGTGATGAGTTTTTGCTTTGAGGAGTTTAAAAGCATCAAAGCATTCCGGGTTGAAGTCAAAGGAGGTTCCTTTCTAGAGTTTTGTCACGGCCCAGCAATTTTTGAAAAATTTTAATGATTGTCGTAGAACCCCGCATGGCCAAGAAAACTTTGTATTGCCTTAACTGAAGATGGTTGGGGAATTTGAAATTGTTCGTCTTTGCCCCATCCACTTCTTGCCCTTTTTGGGGGTTTTTGGCCCAAAAAAATACCTTCTTTTGCCATAAAATGAAAATTCTCCCAATTTAGGACCAGGTAGTGTCTTACAACGTTGCAACCTAACTCAAAAAGGTGAGACACTCAAAAAGAATTTCGAAAAAAGAAAAATCATCAGTATACTTCCCTTTGTTCCACCTATCCTCAAAATAGCCTCATGCACCTGAAGGTGGCTGGAGCGTTGCATAAACCCAAAGGCAGCGTCGATAAGCGAAGGTCCCAAAAGGGGATGTGAAGTCGTCTTTTTCCCGGTTTGGGTGAAATAGGAAATTTAAAATATCCGACATTCCCCTTGAGGGAAAAAAGAATATGCATGCGAGTACCTTTTAAGCATTGGGCCACAAATGGAAGAGGGAAAATGTCCTTTCAAGTTGCGTCATTTCTTGCAGTAATCTACAAAAACCCCTATTAGTGACAGTTCTCATCGAGATGGTTCATTTTTTGATTCGGTCCACTGTATAGCCTTTCTTCGGAACTACTTGAGTGGGGCTCACCCCTGAGTATCAGAAAAAAGGGTAGATCATTCCTGATCAAACAAATTTGATGACTTCCTTTTTACAACATCTTCCTTTTTTAGTTAGTCGGCGTTGCGGTTGTACCATGGGTTGAAAATCTTCCATCAAATTTTGTGTGTACAAAACGATGGGCTAATCCCCTTTATTTCCTGTATTTTCCCTGCAATTGCTTTCTTGTGTTGCCCCCCAAGCATGCAAAAACCTTTCCCGTGATCTCGATCCAGATTTGACGCAATTATAGTAAGTTTGAATCTTCTTTCCCCAAAAAGCATATTGAAGGTAGTCTGGCAGTTGTTTCAAATTTAAGCCGGGGTTCCCCAAATTTAAGGTTTCGATTTGAAAGGTGGGGGCTATTAAAACCTTCAAAGCTTCTTTCTTCTCTCAACTAGGATTTTTTAAGCTAATTGACAAATGCTCTATTTACCATATTTTCAGGTTGCTCTTTCTCCCATTTATCAAAAAATAATTCAATGCATCACCCAAACAA
Source organism: Laguncularia racemosa (assembly GCA_037954665.1). NCBI lineage: Eukaryota > Viridiplantae > Streptophyta > Magnoliopsida > Myrtales > Combretaceae > Laguncularia > Laguncularia racemosa. The sequence goes on along the minus strand of JBBMOL010001557.1, from coordinate 28,471 downwards.
GGTTTGCAATGAAACCAAAAAGCGAAGTCGAGGTAGTCGATTGCATAGCATGTATTTATGGTGCAGGTTTTTTTAAGGACGTCAGGGATTTCCATGCCTCTTCATTTCCCCACTTAAAACCCAATTCCTTCCCCAACTCAATTTTTGGCTTAGCGTAGCCAAAAATGGCCCCCCCAATATAAGAGGGACCTCCCCATCGTTCCATTAAGGATGCAAAAAACCCCCCGGGGAAGTTGAAATCCTGCACCTTACTTTTAAACTTCAAAATACTCCCCTCGGGGGTTTTGACTAAATTATCGGAATGAAGATCATTTTTTGGGCGATTTCGGCTCTCCAAAACCTAATTTCTGGAACTCTTGTTGGGTCAAATTAATGCTGGCTCCCAAATCAAACCAATGCCCCTTTTAAAATAAATTCCCCCTTTAGGGAAGGGATGGTAAAGCCCAGGTCTTTTAATTTTGGGAGTTTTTTTGAATTACCGCAGAGCATTCTCCTCCTAAATTACGTGGGGAAAATCTTCAAGTTTCCTTTTGATGATAAAAAACTCTTTCAAAAATTTTTTCATATCGTGGCTTTGTGATTTGCCTCAACCAGTGGGGTTGATATGCATTGCTTTAAAAATCTCTAAAAATCTGCATGGCCTTTTTTTTGTCCCTTTGAGTCGTGTTGGATAAGGAAAAAAAGGCTTGCTTTTTGGGTTAATGGAGGTGATGATTTTTCTTAGGGATTTTTCTGAAAAGCTTTTCCCCCTTTTTTGAGAACTACTTTTTCTTTTGCTGGTCATCACCTGACTTTTCTTCTTGAAAATTTGGTTGTATTTTTTTTTTTTTTTTTGTAATGTGACGCTTTAACTTTTTCTCTAGGGTTGGTTTCTGTGTTTTGATAGTGAACCTTTAGTCTCTCTAAAAAAGCTTAGTATCTAACCACCTGGTTTTCAAGATTGGTATTGAGCCTATGTTTTCCCCAGAGCGAGTTTGATTTTTCTAATCAAATCTAAGGACTTCTATCTGTCTTTGAATCCTTTAGAATTTTGTGAGGAATCTTCAATTTGGGGTTTGGAAATCTGACCATTGGCCTCTGTAACCCGGTAGAGGATTCGGATTGCCCTTCTAAAATTTTTTTTTTTTTAGTCCCAAAAAAATTTGGGTGATTTCCCATCCCGGGGGTTTTAAATTGTTTTTGGATTTTCTGGGGGCCCAATTTGGTTTCCTAAAAAATCCACTTTCTTGTTGCCCTTCCCCACCCCCTGAGGGTTCCCCATAGCCAGCTGATGTTGTGAGACGCCGCCAGTCGATCTTTTTTAAATAAAGCCTCAACTTTGGCATGTAGAAGTAGCACCCTCCACTTAAGAATGCCTGCCACCTTTTTTTTTTGCCCCCACCCTGTGACCCTTCATAATTTTTTGCGGCCCCGTCTTCAAAAAGAGTCAAACTTTTTTCAAAAATTTTTTTGGGTTTAGGTTTCCACCGCTGCGGCATCTATGTTTGTTCATTTTATAGTTCAACCATTAAAAATATTGAATTAAGCCACTTTGGGATCCCGGTTGGGCATTTCCCCATTGGTCTTGAAACTCTCCCAGGTTTTAACAAAGTCTCCATGTCTATGATGATAAGATTGAATCTCGCTCGAAGTTTGCGGTCTTTGAATGAGGGGGAAAAATTTTTCATAAACTTTTAATTAGACCTTTCCATTTAGTAATGGAGTTCCCCGGTAAAGAATTTTGCATGTTACCCCTTTCCTTTTAAAGAGAAAGGGGGAAAAGCCTGAGGTGGATGCTATCACTAACTCCATTAAATTTGAAGGTATCGCATATCTCCCGAAAGATTTTGGTTGCGCATTTGGATCTTCATCCCGTAAAAACCCTCAAATTGGTTATTGCTGCACCACTGAATCAGGCAGGTTAAATTCAAAATTATTTGCCTCCACCGAGGACGGACTAGTAGAGCAACGCCTTCAAGTTTGGGGCCCGGGAAATCGAAATTTGGGTTTAGGTAGCTCTTTAAATCGGCCCTCTCTATTATCAAAACCCGTTGTGATTGGGGGATCCACAAAAATTTTCCCTTTATTCAAAATCTTGAGCCGTTATTTAATTGATAGCCATTTTTCTTCATTGTTCTCCTTGAATACCCAAAAGATGTTGACTTTGGGTGTTGCTTCTTTGTTTAAAGACGAATAATTTTCTCTGGCTTGGATTTTAAAAACAGTAGTTCCTTGGAGCAATTTTGGTTGCATGTAAGGTATCAAACAATTATGAGCTCCAAAAATTTCAGGGAAAAAAAGGGAAAAAAAAAAAAAGAAAGAAAAAAATTGGTTAAATTAATAAGTAAAAAATGTTTCTAATATTTGGGTTCCCCCCGGGACGGCGCCAAAAACTTTATCATTTCCAAACATGTTTTAATAAATTGAATTCTTGTTCTTAATTTTATACGAAGCAATAGGAAAACGCACCCATCTAGGTAATATGCGAGTAAGCAAAGTGTCCCCAGAGTTTTCACCAAACTACTAGTATAACTTTGTTCCTTTTTAACCCCCGGGTTAAAATGTTGGGTTTAAAATTAATTTTCTAATCTTAAAACTAATAACTCATAAAAACAATGGTTTGAAGATTTTCAATTAACAAAAAACAACTAGTTTTTTCTATCCTTCTCATCATGTAATTTATTGATTTTTTGAGTTGGCCCTAGTTGATTCTTTATGTCGAATTTTCTAGTAAGTTAATACTTTCTAAGTATTTAACCTATCTAATCTAAGTTTATCAAAAAGGATTCTCCCTTTGTTTAAAAGCAACCCGAATTGCTAAAACACTGAATTCGCATCAAAATAAAAAGTGTAAACGAAGACTCTTATTCCCATCTCTGAAGAACAATCAAATCTCATTTAATTGCTTAATTAATCATAAGAGCAATTTTCAATTAAATAATTGATATCATGCTAAATTCTATTTCGGATTACGAAACTAAAGGGAAAAATTGAAGGGCATGCAATTAATCATAAGAAAGTCAACAAATTCATTAAAAACCAAATCTTATCACTGACAGGAAGTTTCGAATAAAAACTAGATTTTGAGTCTACCCTCCCTTAAATTGGGCAAAAGAAAAACAATTACGGAAGAATAAATTAAATTATAGTCACAACCCCTTTAAAATTTGAAACTTCTTCTTCGTGGGTCTTCAATCTCCTTTGGGGTTGAAAGAATCTTTTCCCCCTTTCTGTTTGAGAGTCAGAGCAAGACAAAATTCGTCCCCTGTTCTAGGGAAACTAAAGGTTATTTATACTGTACCCCGGTTGGAAAATAACAGCGGATCACGGTAAATGTTTCGTTTGTGTATCTCATGCTGCTTCCAAGTGTCCCTTTGTGAATTCACGAGCAAATAATGGGAGTGACATTGGTGTGTATTTGAAACTGTTAACAGCAGCAAAAACTTAATACACAAGCAAAGTACATGGGGGGTGAACTTTGCTGTGTACTTTCCGCATCCCTTCCATTACACAAGCAAAAGTACAGGGCTTTTATCTCGCTTGTGTACTTTCCAGAATTTTTTTTCAATGTAATGTATCCAATTCCCTTCCCAAAATTGATCTGACTCTTCAAAAAAACCCTTCCCCTTGCTCCCAAAAAACTCTGAAGATCCCCGAAATTAAAAATTCTTCCCTTAAGCATCTTTTCTTTAACAAATATCTAAAAAAATTTAACAATAAAGCACAATTTCATTACTCTGATAAGGGTTTTTGCGACTTATCAGTTTTCTACTATTGTTACCACAAAAAAAGATGGGGAAAAAGAAGTACTTAATATAACTTTATCTACTTTTTTAAAGGCTGTATTCAAAGAACATTAAAACATAAAAAGTTTTTTTTTCTAATGTTGATTTTCTTTTAATCACGCTATAGATTCTGCCATAAATTTTACCCTTTTTAGTTGTATATGGATTTAATCCCTTTTGGTCCCTTTTACTTAATCCCTTTTTTGTTTCTAAAAAATGTTAAATTTTGTGACAAAAAGAAAAGCTAATTTGTTAAGCAGATTCAGAGAGGCCAAAATTTTATTTAGTGGAGAATGGAACAAATGCAAAAAAAAGCCAAAAAGGGGCCCAACAAATAACTTTGAACTGGAGATTAGGTTGGTTTCACAGGTAAAGAGCGATTCCTAGCCAAAAGGGAATCAAGTTACTTCCCAGGGGGGATGGTTTTTTCAAGTCCTTTGAGAATAATAACAAAGCCCCAAAATGGATTTACCCGGTAAGATCTTTTGTGCTACTTTTAATATTACTTAAATTTTAGTCCTTTTGATGCAAGCAATGTTTTGGGGGCAAATATTTTAAGAGGAGGGGGAAAGATGACAACCGAGCAAGGAAATGGATAGCGGATCCTCTTGAGATGCCAATTGGACCCATGACCAACTTCGAGCTAAACGACTTAAGGATGCACTTAATGGGCTAATCAAAGAAATTCAAGATGAGGAGCAATGCTTGCGTCAAACCAAGAATGAACAAAAGTAATCCAAGTCATTGGGTCTAAGATATTCTGGAACGAAGACAAGTTGAAGATGTCTATTGAGAACCAAAGCCACGGTTTTAAAGAACCAAAGCTGCCGACGTAGAAAACCAAAGCCACCAGTGTTGAAAGAGGTTAAGCTGCCAGCGTAAAAAGATCAAAGCTTCTAGTGTTGAAGAAGCTAAGTCGCCAGCATAGAAAATTAAAGTCGCCAACTTAGGTGGCCCGGGAATTAAGAGGATAGGCCAGTTGAAACATGGATTTAGGCCGCCGACATATATTATATTTCATAGTCACAAGTAGGGTTTTTGTACACTTTTGTTTGCTTTATGGTGAAGACTATAATAGTTTTCAAGGACTCCATTGTATAGACTTTTGATTTAAAAAAATTACAATACTTTTCTTCTATTCTTGAAGGGAAATTTTAACTATCAGACTGTTCCGTAGGTTCATACTGTACTTATCCCAAACGGTATTCCATCCTGATTGTGGCTAATACATCATACCAAGGTTCTTGCTTCGCTATAAGCAATGGGTCGTGGTTTCCCTTCATTCATGATTGTCGTCGACTGTTTGATTCAAATTGATTTTTGGTTTTGGCACAGGTTGACAAAATTCGTATCACATCTTACATAGATGTTCTACTTATGCATACCTCATATTTTTTACATATAAAATTTTAGTATTTTCTAAAATATATAAACATTTTATACATATCACTATAAACATATTATAGTACTCGTACTCAATTAAGCCTGTGATATAATATTCAACCCACCTTTCACTAATGATAAAACTTTGTCAATTACTATGTTGTATTATCCTTCCTTTCTCTTTTAGATAAGCCTGAAACCATAGTTCTATTCTCTCATGTTTTTCTTCTCTATTATGGGCTCTAAGGCTAACATTTCTTTGTTAACACGGGTTTAGTTATTTTAAGAGACCCACTCTCCAATAAGGAAATCTCAATTTCCAAGGTGTAAAACTCCCTTTCTCTCCTTCTATTTTCTATATTTATATGTTGTTTTTACATCCACTTATGTTGTTGCAATCTATTACAACTACTAGATCTGGTTACAATCTACTATGCCTACAACTATTATTACGTTTGATAGTCTTTATATCTAGTGGGTTATACAATTTGTCTTTTAGATGTATCTTTTTTCCCATTGGAAAAAGCACTTGTCCCTAAGGTGAAAATTAAGGTAGATCTATTGGAAAAGTGATAAGTCTTCCTAGGAAGTGTTATCTTATGCAATCCTTGCCATCGAACCAATATTTGAGGCACCTTTTGACCATTTCTAGAATGACCCATGTAGAAAGAATCAATAGAAAATGTTAATGAATGCCTCTAGAAGTTATCCATGGACGACCTAAACCAGCGATGATTTGGGGCCCGACGAATCTTATAGAAGAGCTCGCATGATGAAGACTATTTTCTTTTATTTTGTAATTTGTTATTTGGACTATTTTCTGTTGTATTTTCTTTTGGGGCACTTTCATTTTTTATTGTAATTGTCATTTAGGACCGGCCACCTTAAAAGTGGCATAATTGTAATTTTTGTCCATTTTCTAACCCTAAGGGTAGCAAGTATAAATACTTGCTTATAGTAGGGTTTGAGGAGGCCAAAAATTTTTAGAATACACTTACATTTTCGTGAGATGGCTTAGGGTTTCCCTAGATCCAATTTCTTTATCAATTTCAATTTCCAAGAGTTGAAATTATGGCGAATGCAACAAAGGGCAATTGTGAGTAATATCAATTCCTTCTTTGTTGTGTTTCCTTTTCATCACTAGTGAGTCATATTTAGGGTTGATTTGGAAGTTCTGGTCAGATTTTTTATTGCAATTGTGATCAATTATCATGTTATAGATTGAATGGTTTTAGCATTGGTTATCATCATCAATTTTATTGAATCATTATTGACGTGAATTTTTATTTTTGGAAGAGGAGAATCACGGAATTGAAACTTGTCATCTTGGTGTAATTTACATGGATTTCACTTGTATTTTATTGTTAATTGGTGAAGTTTATCATAATTAGTTTATTGACTGCATCTTTGAAACCTTTAGATTTTTATCAAATTTCCATTAGGGTTCACGCAATTTCATAGTCCAATTGAACCGGTTCATATGTGTGAGTTAGGGTTGTTTCTTTGATTCATTTGCATGTGCTTGGGCTTGGTTTTGAGCACAACACCAAAATTCAAGTAAATTTTTAGGCTATAACTTTCATTCTTCGACTATGTCAAGCGTCATGGTATGTATGTGTACTATTTCTAACTTTCTATTCTTACTTTTTTTCCATCGGTTCCTTTTGTTTAGTAGAAACTTGAAACTTCAAATAGTATTTTTTTTCTAATCTTAAATCTTGAGTGTCGATCTTATGTGAGGTAAATGTCAATCTTCAGGAGTAGCTGTTGTTGTTGTTGTATGTTTTGTTAGGGTCAGCACTCACAAATAAAATTTAAAGTTAAAAAGAGGAAGAAAAAATAAAGGCACAAGATTTTATGTTGGTTCACCCTTTAAAACTAGGACTAATTTAGTAGAGGATTCCACTATAATTAGCACTCACTCTCTCGTTTTTATCATGCAATTACAAGTGAAAAAGAGAATATATAGTAACAGCTATTCATGGGCCCAAGCCCAAACTTTTAATGAAAAAAATATGGGATTAATTGCTAAAAGCCATTTGGTATCTAGGGGGCACTGCCCCTTGAGACCCCGCTAAGGCAGCTTCCCCGAACCTCGGCCCCGTTCAGCGTAGAGCGGGACCCACGTTCTTTCCTATCGTTGGGGAGTATGAGCCACACCCCAAAATGTTTGTCAATCATCACTGTCGCTTGTCGGTGTGTTGCATTACATTGAAGTCTTCGTGTTTGTGTTCGTCGATTGTCAGTCTTCTTATTCCTATTTGTGATCGTGTTCATGTTAAGTACTCATGTTTGATTGTTGGAACTTTCTTATTTTAATTAAAATCTTTTATAATAGTAAAAAAAATAAAAGGTAGATAACTTTAACTTTATAAGAATTTTTTAGAATTTTAATTTTATAGGAAAAGTATAAATGTATTTATATTTCTATCTTTTCAATATCTCATAGTTATAATACTTTTAATATATATTGTTAAGTAAATATATTTTGAATTATAATCACGAATAGTGCAAAAAATTACCTAGTTAATATATAATTTTGAAGGCTTTTCTTGTTATGGTACCCTTTTTTATTATTTACTTTTTGTTAGTAGTTATTTGTCATTTTTTTTACATATATTACTCATTTCTAATGATATATCTTCATTATCAACTTTTATTTATTAGTAATTTCTTAAAGTCACAATTGATTTTTAAATTTTATCTATTATCTTTTAGCTTTTGTATATATAACTAGGTGAAACTCGCTTTATACATGATTTATCATTTTAGAAATAAAATATCTATATTATACAACTTATACTTGATTATCTATATTATGACTTTTATTGCAAATTTGCAATTTATGACCAAAATAAATGTTGAATTTCCTTATTTATATTATCCATTATATTTTTTTAATGACTATTATAAGTAAATTTAAAATATTTGGAAGTTATTTTACATAGGTTGTAGAAACTTACGTTTCTACATTTTGATTCCACAGACCCCTTAGCGTTCTACGTAAAATCACGATTTTGACAATCTTGCTCTTTATACATTCCTGAGCTCTCAATAAATTTTCTTTTAATAACTTTAAAATCTCATCTCCAGAGCAAACTCAATATCAACTACTTCAATACTAGATTCACCTCAAATACAGGCAGATATAGTAAGAGGCTTCCTACTATAGACAACTTCAAATGGAGTCAATTGAGCACCTTCACGTAATGATGTACAGTAGGCAAATTAAGCTAAGGAAGAAATCTAACCTAATCTTCTGGCTTGTCTATGACATAAGTGCATGGATACTATTAAGTAACTTTGTTCAACACCTCCATTTGTCTATCACTTGATGGTAATATGCACTAGTCATAGAAAGTTTAGACCCACTAAACTCAATAACTCTTTCCAAATTTTGCTAACAAATATAGAATCTCAATCTAAAACATAGATCTTAGAAATCCATGAAGTTTTACAACAATTATTCATAAACAACTGAGAAACTTTAGTTGCTATGAAGTTAGACTCCAATGCCCCAAGTAGTTTTTAAAAAAAACGATCTATACCACTAAAATAACTTCCCCCCCCAAGATTTTGTCAAAAAGTAAAAAAATCTATTGTACATCCTCCAAATTTTCGATTAAGTTTGGGAATGGACAATAGCCCTATGGGTGATGGTTGTTATTTTTAACTTGCTGAGTATTTGATAATCTTTAGAAAGCCAAATATCCTTACAAATTTGAAATTATTATATGAATAAAAATTTTCATTATGGGGGCTATAAATAGAATACAAACATTTACCTTATTATCTAATTGATAATTTTAAAAATAGTTTAATCTAAACTTAAAAACAAAAATATTAATAAAAACAAAAACCCCATTGAAACTAAAAGGAAAATAAATTTGAAATTAAATTTTCAAGGAGCAAAAAAGTATCTGACTTTTTTTCCCCCTAAGTTATATGTGACCCCAAACAAAAATTATTAAAATCTTCCCCATTTTCTTTGACCAAAGAATTCAAAATTTTAAGTTAATAATTTTTCTCAATATTTACCCTTTAACCCCAAAAAAAACTTTAAATTTGAATTTCTTCATAATAGTATATTTCAAAATCGCATTAAAAAAATAAAATTTTCTATTAAAAAAAAACAATTGAATTTAATTTGGAAAAAAATGAACTTATCTTAAGATTAATAAAATTCCCCTTTAAACTATTAAATCTAAATTAAAAAACAGATTTCCAAACATAATGCATAATATCAAAAAATTAGCCAATACCCTAGAAATACCATTTAATAAAACAAGAATACATGATTGAATCAAAAAACTAAAAACTTTATTGAAAAAAGAAAAAGAAGCAATCGTATGTAAACTTAAGGGTCCATAATCTAATAATAAGAAAAATTTAATTTTTAAAAAGATAAAACAAAAATTTCAATAATGTAAAAATATACATCATCAAAGAAAACAAGAACAAAACCCCAACCCTTTAAGTAAAAAAAAAAAAAAAATTGCCTTTTTAATTTTCCAAAGTCAATTACAAAGTAAAACAAGGATGCAAAAAAAACAAGATAACAATTTCCAATCAAATTGGTATGAACCCTAAATTGGAATTGAACCCTAATTGCATGAAAATTGAGAGAGAATGATAATACCAATTGCTTACCAAATGTAACACATTAGTAGGAATTAAGAAATTCATTGATATTACACACAACAACAACAACAAGCCAACTTGTACAATTCTTGATGAATTGATAAGAGTGTTTAGGCGTGAAAAGAGAGAGCTCTCCGCAACAAAATGTAGCTAAAAATAAGTCTGAAAAGTCTCCCCTCAATCCCCTCTTTTACAAGTATTTATACCTATTCTAAATAAAGAAAAATTAACAAGACAAAATATTACATAAGTCGATCCTCTTGGAGCAAGTGCTAGCTAGTTCTCCATGTCAATTTATAACAATGTATGGCCGGTCTTCTCTTACTTTTTGTAGGTCCAAGAATAGCTCACACATCAAGCATTAGTGTGTTTGTTCGCCATCTTGTAATACCGATAAATGTGTCTGATGAAATGCAAAACAATTATATAAAGTAATGAAGACACTAAACAAATGTCTTCGGGCTCTAATTGCTCAAAAAGTATCCTCATTACCAAATTCTATAATCCTTTAGCTCTCACTCTGGTTTTGAGTCCTGTAGATGTATGATTCCTATCATCCCCTTAGGCCTGTGAAAGATTTGCCCTCAAATCTAATGGTTCTTTTCCTAGACTAAAAACCTTAGTTTACATGTGCTTGTCGCCTTAAAGTCTTGATTGCCCAGTAGTTTTGTCGATTTGTTCTTGGAACTCGTGTATCTCAGTTAGTGACAAAAGAGTTAAGACAACCATTCACTATCCTTCTAAAACACATAGGTTTTTCGAAACATCATACAGCACTCTCTAATCAAACAACCAAGGTCTACAAATTTAGTACATGAAATGCACACATAGGAAGAACATCACAAACAATTTCATCATGGTTTTTTTCCCCTTATGCGATTGGAAACCCTTAGCCCTCTAAGTGACATACAGACTATCTTGTACACTCAACAATACAATTTATAGGGATGAAGATGTGGACTGGTGACTAGTTGCAATCTATTTACTTTATAGCAGCTACTACATTTGTGCAACTCCCACCATTCAATAAAAGAGCACACATTTTTAAAACCTTGAACCCAAAAGTGAGTATGGAATTAGGTTTTCCCTCTATACGTCCCAACATCTAGAGATGCAATCATTACCTATGCAACATGTTAATAGACAAATATTTATCATTTTCTCTTGTTTTTCACGTGCCTCAGCAACAGGATCTTTCATAATACTCTATAGCACTATTGACAAATCAATTGGCTCAAGTATCTCTTCCTTACCCTCTATTTTTTTCCCCCTCAATAATAGTCATCACCCTTTTGTTCGGACACTGAGGCTATGGTCCAAAGCCCAGGGAATTTGAAGCATTTGGGGTTTGACATATCTTTCCACTTATGACCCTGACCTATTTATTGAATATCAACCCAAAACAACCGCCTTTCCCTTTCTAGAAATTTCCCTTTCCTATCATTTATAGTTGTTTTTGGGTGTCCTTAGTCTTATCAATTCCCCTATTCCCTTTTATTCAACCTGCTGACTATCTGACCCATGAGGTTTTGTAAAAGTTTCATACCTATTGCTCATTTCTTAAATAGGTTGGAATCACCTCTATCTCTCCCCTTTCAAAGCTGTTAGATGGCCTCATTAAGGGTGTTATACTTCTTGAGCTCCACAATACAGGCAATTTCATACTTTAACCCCGACATAAATCGTTCTAAAGTCTGTTTAAGAGGTTCAACTGACCCATATCTGATCATTTAGTGTCTTTAAACCCCGTATATATTCGTCAAACAGTTTTACCTCCCCGCCTCAATGTCTAAAGACGCATAAACAACTCTAGTCTATAGTGCTCTAGTATAAACCTCCTTCTCATAACCCGTTTCATTTCCAGCCAGGTTTGTATCTTAGCTTCACCATCTCTTCATCTATTGGCTACAAGATTCTTCCACTATAAGGCGGCATAACCTGTAAACTCAACTGCTTCAAGATAAACTTGAGTGTGATCATTAATTTCATAACACTCAAATAGGCCTTCTACCTTATCCTCCCAATCTAAATAATCCTCTATAAAACACCTTCTGCAGATGAAGGCATCTGCAACTTTACATATTCCAAGCCCTGAGGTGGCCTGAACTTACGGTTTGGGTAAGGCTCATTCTCAAAATTATCATCCCTTTCCTCACTAAAAGCCTGATAATCTCCTTCCATCCTCCTACCCCCATTTCCTGTAACTACTCCTTCCCTTCATGCATTATGATAGACTATCCGAGGTGGGGGTACCTATGGATTTACCACTGGTGGTTGTGGCAATGTCATTTTGATCAACCCGTGTTGCTAATGTAGCAACAATAGTGGTAAGATCCTGCAATTGTTCTTCTAGTGTTCTTCCACCAGCAGAAACGACGTCCTTGACCTCCTCCAACCTAATTATTGGCCTCATTTCCAATCCCACCATTCGCACTATCATTTGACATGGGTTTCTGAATTACACCTTGACAAAAATATATATATATATATTATACTCACAATCACAATAGCACGTCAAAACAACAACACACACTTACACCAACACCCTCTTTTGGTTCAAACACACTTACACCCACGGTATACACACTTCACACCAACACCTCTACGATTCAACACACTTACACCCATAGTATACACACACTCCCACAAGACAACACAACCTTAAGGATCAACATACCTCAAGGTACAATTATATACACAACTAAGCACCACACCCTCATGGCACCACTTGACCCATGACATAAATTCACTTCAACAAAGTACAACTTCTTCAATGTTCAACACACTCTCCACAGCACAAATGGTAAAACATACTCTACATACCCAAAAACCCTTCAACACTCAATTACACATACACGACACAACATCCACAATCATGGCATAAATGCTTCCAATCTCTAGTCAAGGTGCGTTCATAGAAATTTAATACACAATTGCTAATAAGAGCAATTATGGAATCAAATTGAAATGACTTCCCATCTTCTAAGCTAGGATCTCACGGCAAGAAGGAGAAGAAAAATTGCAAATCTAAATTTCACAACTCTAATTCACAACAAGCAAGATAAATACGGCACTATTTAACACAATGCCTTCAATTTCACTTCAAACAACAACAATTGCTAAATAGCACAATAAGAACCCTAAACTCCCAAATTGAAAATCATGAATTCCCTTCTCAAAATCATACTCTGATACCAAATTATGATGTGCTCTAAAGTCAATTACAATAGTAAAATAAGGATGGAAGAAAACAAGATAACAATTTCCAATCAAATGACATGAACCTTAATTGTGTGAAAATTGAGAGAGAATGATAATCCCAATTGCTTACTAGATGTAACACATTAGTAGGAATTAGGAAATGAACTTGAAATCATTGATATTACACATAACAACAATAAGCCAACTCGACACAATTCTTGATGAATTGATAAGATTGTTTAGGCATGAAAATAGGGAGCTCTCCACAGCAAAATTTAGCTGAAAATAAGTATGAAAAGTCTCCCCTCAATCCCCTCTTTTACAAGTATTTATATATCTATTCTAAATAAGGAAAAATTAACAAGACAAAATATTACATAAGCCAGTCCTCTTGGAGCAAGTGCTAGCCGATTCTCCGCGTCAATTGATAATAATGTATAGCCAGTTTTCTCTTACTTTTTGTAGGTCCAAAATAGCTCACACATCAAGCATTAGTGTGTTTGTTTGCCACCCTGTAATACTAAAAAAATGTGTCTGATGAAATGTAAAACAATTATATAAAGTAAACAAAGACACTAAACAAATGTCTTCGAGCTCTAATTGTTCAAAAAGTATCCTCATTGCCAAATTCTATAATCCTTTGGCTCTCGCTCTGTTTATGAGTCCTATAGATGTATGATTCCTATCATCTTCTCTACCCCAAAGAACCTTAAAGCCTTTAAGCATTGTATTCAAAAGTTATGAAATCAAGTCCCTTCATTCCTTTATATAGTAAGCATCCAAAACCCTATTTTTATACCAACACACTATATAGCACAGTCGTTATGTCAAGTCATGTCAAAATCTTCAAACAAAATCTGGAAATCGAAATTTATGGTTGACACGATCTAGACATAATTGTATCTAATCAATCATGTCTAGCTACCTAAATCAACGTGACCATGTTTGGAAAATAATTCTTACCAAGAGATATCAACCATTAGACATGGCCATGGCTCACCCCCATGTAACTCTCATAAATAATTTCTTCAAACTTCAAATTCAACTTGATCTTGACATGATCATGTTTGCTGCTCATGTCTATCTTCAAAAACTCATAACTTCTTCAATTCAACTCCAAATTGAGTAAATTTTGATTCCTTTTCTTCCTTTTTAGCTTAATAGTTCCTTAAGCTCTAAAATCAAAATATTACTCAATTAAGTATCAAAATCATTAAAAACATACCAAAATTGTGGGAAAACATTGTAAATCTTTCTTAATACACCTATCTAATTAAGTGTCTATTAGTCATGCACAAATAACTCCACATCTTTCTCCATTCCTTCCCAATAGAATTATATTGCTAATCGTCTATATGTCTTTTAAACTCCAAAATGACTCACAGCTAGTACACAAATGATACTCCTATATGAGTTCAAATATCAACATAGAAGTTAGTACCAAAAACAATCTCTATTGGTAATACGATAAGCCATTAATCCACTATTTAATTTCACTTTGCTAGCCTTTAGTGATTCAAATCATCAATAATCTATTCAAAAGAAAGTACAAAAAAAGAATATTCATTCTTTAAGTCATCAATCAAAGAAAAATATGGCATAGAAAAGGCATGTAATGAAAATTTAAATCATGTTGTCTAAATAAAGCATCTACGGCTTGATTCTTTAAGCATGCTTTATAAGTAATGTTGTAATTGTAGCCCAATAATTTTGCCAAACACTTTGTGCTATTCTAGTGTTTGAATCACTTGAGTTAGTAACTCTTTCAAGCTTTTATGATCTGTCTAAATAATAAAATGTGATCCTAACAAATATTGTCTTCACTTCTAACTACCTCCACTATTGCATATAGCTCTTAGACATAAAGCTAATGCCTTCAAAAGATGTAAAGGTAACTTTTTGCTACAATAGGTAATCGAATGATTATTTTAAGTAAAGCAACCCCTATGCTAGTACCGAGGTATCAGCTTCAACAACAAATTGTTAGTGAAGTCCAATAATGCTAATATGGGTGCGTTAATAAGACCATCCTTCAATCTATCAAAAGCCTCTCTAACTCCATTTGTCTACTCAAAATTATCTTTCTGTAACATATTTTTTAATGGGGATGCAATTAAGCTATCCTCTAATAAATCTTCAATAATATCTTGATAATCTTAAGAGTGCCCGCAATTACTTCATTGTTTGTGGCACTAGCCAATTCTTCATTACTTCAACTTTATGTGGCTCTAAACACACTCCTTTAGCAAATACTATATGACCCAAATGTTCTATAGAAGACGAGCTAAAGCATACTTACTCTTCTTCAAATAAAGGGTGTTATCTGCTAAAATTTGTAACACTATTGTTAAGTGTGCTAAATGGGCTTCCAAAGACCTACTATATACCAATATATCATCAGAAAATACTATGATGAATTTCCTTAAGTATGGATGAAAAATGTAATTCATAATCAATTAATATGTAGCCAGAACATTGCATAGTCCAAATGACATCACCAAAAATTCATAGTGCCTTCATGAGTGCAAAAAGTAGTTTCACAATAGCCTCCAAATGCATTCTTTTTTTATGGTATTCTACTCTAAGATCCAATTTAGAAAAAATAAAGGCACCTTTTAGCTCATCTAGCAACTCATCAATTGTTGGTATCGACAACTTATCTTTTACTGTAGCTTAATTCAAAGCTCTACAATTGATACAAAATCTCTAAGTTCCATATTTCTTTTTAACTAAAAGCACCAGTGAAGAAAATGGACTATGATTAGGTTATATGATACCTTATTTCAACATATCTGTCACCTACTATTCTATTTCATTTTTCTAAAAATATACATATCTACACAATTTGACAATAATCAATAAAGACCCATTCTTTAAATGAATTCAATGTCGAACTTCTTGTAATGAAGGCAATGATAATGGTGCCTCAAAAACTTGAGAAAATCTACTCAACACCTCTTTTATAAGGGTGTCACTGGTAATATTCTTAGATAAATCATCTAAAACCATCTAAGCCACAAATTGATAACAAGACATCACGGTATCTGTTTGGAGCATTCTCCTTAACTAGCTATGAGAAATTTGGGCATTGTCAACATTATTTTCACAGTTATTTGATCATAAAACACTTGAGTGCACGAGAGAAAAGTGAAGAGAAAAAGAAAACGAGTGAAAAGCAAACACTGGTGAGTATAGAGGGAAAAGACACTCAAACATAGAGAGCAGAGAGTCTAGCAAGAAAGAGTGAGGTTAAGAGTGCAATGCTAGCCAAACAACAATTACTTATACTTATGTACAAGGATTTATATTTTTCTACTATTGACCTTAACTCTGTTGTGCCTAGTGTTGTTATGTCTTTATTGCAAGAATACAAGGACTTGTTCCCTGAAGATATGAGGGATAGGCCCCAGATTGATTTCATGCCGGGCGCTTCCATTCCAAAACAGCCAACATATAGAACCAATCCTAAAAGAGGCCAAGAAATACATAGACAAGTGGAAGGGGCTGATGGAGAAAGGATTCGTGCGAGAGAGTTTGAGCCCATGCTCGATTCCAGTGATACTAACACATGTCCATGGATTCCCAGGGCAATCAATAAAATTACATGTTAAGTACAGACATCCTATCCTAATTAGATAACATGCTAGATGATTTGCATGGTGCATGTTTATTTTCAAAATTGACTTTAAAAAGGGAAATATTTATCAAATTGATAAAAGAGGGTGATGAGTGGAAAACTGCTTTTAAAACCAAACATGGACTATACAAATGGATGGTAATGCTTTTGGTTTAAAAAAGCCCTAGCTTTCAGGATTAAGAATCATGTTTTGATCAATTCTTGGGGAAAATTTGTTGTATCTTTTTTAATGATATCCTGATTTATAGTAAAAACATTGGGTGATCAGTAAAACATTAAAAAGGTGTTTACTGTTTTAAGGGAAAACCAATTTATGCCAATTTGAAGAAGTGCACATTTTTTTTAAAGAGTCGTGGTTTTTATTAGTTTTATTGTAGGATTTTGGAAAGCTTAGTGGGGAAAAGGTGAAGGAAAATTGGGAGATTGGCCAATCCCAAAGAACCCAACGACGTCAAGAGCTTCCACGGTTACCAATTTTATAACAATTTGTGAGAAATTTTAGCTCCTTTTACCCCACTAAATGACTTGTAAAAAAAGAAGTCGAATTCGATGGCCCAAAAAATACATGGGGCGGCATTCCGACTTTAAAAGGTAAGTTAACTAAACCCTTTGTTAATATTACCTAATTTTGAAAAAAGTTTTTGAGATAAATTTGATGCTTCCGGGGGGGTATGGTAGTGTGTTAATGCAGTTTCCCAAACCTAGTACTTTAGTGAAAAAATTTCACCGTGCTGCTGTAAACTATCCGTGTTTGAAAAGGATTTATTGCCCTTGTGAGGATTTTGAAACGTGGCGCATTATCTATGGCTCAGGAGTTCATCTCCATTCCGATATAAAGTTTGAAGTACCTAAAAGGACATGAGAAAGCGCAACAAAGGCATCCCAAAAGGGTTAGAGTTTTTTAAACCTTTCCATCATCACAAAACAAGCAAGGCAAGGGAAAAGACAGGGGTGATGCACTATCTGGAGGTATTCTCTATTAACCTCTTTACATACTAAGCTGTTGGATTTAAGTATGAAAGATTTATAGAACATGATGCGACTTTAGTCAAATTAAGCTGTTTTTCTGAAAGTGGGTATGTGGACTATATGGTGAGGGGGATTTATTTTGAAGGTAGATTGTGTGTGCCAAAAATTCCTACAGAGTTGTTAGTGAGGGAGACACAGGGGCGGGGCTCATGGGCTTTTGGGGAAAAAAACTTTGGTTTTTCATGAAAACTTTTTTTAGCCTATGGGCATATGCGCAAAAGTATGTGACAAATCATTGAGTAAGAAGGCTAAAACCAAAATCAGCCCATAGGGATCTCCCATTGAGTACTAGTCAGCCTTTTACTGACATTTCCATGGGTTTCTTTTTATGTTTACCTAATCTCAGAAAGGAAAAAAATAGCAATTTTTTTTCATCGATGGTTAGAAAAGGCTCATTTTATTTTCTGTTCTAAAAAATTAATGAAGACATATGTGTTTATTTTTAGGAGATCTTTGATTCATGGTTTACCTAAACCCTATCGGGGAGTGATAGAAATGTGAAATTTTTTTAGCCACTTTTGGCGCACTTTATAGAATAGACTAGGCACACAAATTACTATTTTCCACTATGGCACATCCTCAAACAGATGGACAAACAGAGGTGGTTAATAGAAAAACTTTCCACATTGCTGCATGCTATGCTTGATAAAAATTTAAAGCAATAGGAAATGTGTTTGCCTCATGTAGAGTTTGCATATAATAGGACTATACATTTACTACATCTACTCTCCATTTAAGGTTGTGTATGGTTTCAATCCCTTGATGCCATTGGATATATTACCTTTATACTAATGAGTTTATTGATCTTAATGGCACAAAAGGCAAAATTTGTTAGGGATTTTACATACTTAGGTCCGAGCTAACATCGAGAAGAAAAATGAACATTACGTCATCAGGCCAACAAAGGATGCATCAAAACGTATTCCATCTAAGTGATTGGGGTTTTGGGTGCATGTAAGGAAGGAACGATTTGTTGAACAACGGAAATCTAAGTTGCACCCAAGGGGCGATGGACCTTTCCAAGTGGTGGAGCGCATAAATGACAACCTCAAGATAGATTTGCCAAGCCACTATGGAATGTAAGTGCTACTTTTAAACGTTTCTGATCTTATCTTATGATGCAATGTTCGAGAACAAACGTTTCGAGGAAAAGGAGGGAATGATAAGGATCAGTAGCATCTAAAAGGAAGAAAAACCAAAATCCCATGATCCATTACATGATATTAGAGGCCCGATGACCCAAGCTAGAGCTAAGAGAATGAACAAAGGCTCTACAAGGATTAGTCATGGACTTACAAGCTAAGGATTTAAAGCTACACTAAAGGAGACACAACACTTGTCAATTTGATTCACGTGACTATAGAGGGAAGTGATGATTTAGAGGCCGTAGAATTTAATTTTATTGAACTGAGAAAACAAAGAAAACATTCGGTTTATTTTGGTTTTATTTGTTTGGTTTGTAATTTAATATTATTTAATTGCCTACTCGGTTACTTGAGAATGAGGATAGATTAGGCAACTTAGGTTTTCCATTGTTATTTGTTTACTATATGCCATGCAGGGGGGGCGTCTATGGACATGATATTATTGAATTAAAAACGAACACCTTTTTGTGGAAATGAAACCCTCTTTTTGTTCTTTGCAAAAAAACTCTTCCATAGGAATTCTTAACCAAATTGCTGGGAAACCCTTTTGATAACCTAGGTTTCAGTCAACAAGTATAATTGGGGTCTAGTTACGCCATACTTGTTCAAGACAGTTCTCGGGGTAATTAATTCAAATAGTGACATGGGTTCTAGGTTTTAAATACCTAGGGTTCACATTCACATGATAGCACTAACAAACTGTGATACCCTTACATGATTCGCTTTACATATGATATTAGCAAATGTTTCTTAAAATGTGGTTCTCATCACAAATTATGGTACCATTGGATTTATTTTGGTACAAATGCATTTTTTTCCAAAAAAATATCAACATATTCCATAAAATGGGGACAAGTTTTTTTTTAATGCATGCACTTCACCTATTATAATAAATTTTATTTATTTTGCATAATCTGGGACTATTTTACAAATTTTCATAGCCCTAAAATTAATTCTACTAATGTTTGGGAGCATTAGAATATCCTAATGCATATAAATGGGCACCCCAATTCAAAGGGATTGTTATTGGTACAATCAAGCAATAGTATTATTTAGCATAGAAGAATGAAGCTACAACATGGAACATAGTTTTACAAATTTCAAAATTACGCTTCACCTTCCTTGTGGTATAGAAACCCCCATTTTCCTTGCAATCTTCATCATAACGCTACCCTGAATAGATGCTCCTTTCTCTTTTTCCTTACTTCTCCTAAACTTCCCAAACTTTGGGGCCTCCATGTAGCAACGCATTAAAGGTACCTTAGGTGACATCTATATAAAAAAAGTAGCAAATTCTCCAAAGCCTTACACCAATCATTCTATGGAATAGTCCTTAAAAGAACTGCAAATCAACAAATCCAAAAATAGGTGAAAGTGCTAAATATATACTACTTATAACATGAATCCTCTTCTCTGTTTGTTTCTTACACTCACATCTTACAAAGTATTTTTAACAAGGAAATAATCCCTCTATATAACAACCTTAGAAAATGTGTAATAAGTGCGAAAGACATTGTTAAAATCTCTTACTCTAACTAAAAACCTCTGTGAGTAGCAAGTTCATATCCAACAGCCAATATCACTCGACATCTTTTTCCCCTAGGCAATTAGAGGATATGCCTACATGTTAATATGTTTAATCAAGTGATGAGTTTAAGTCAGCCCTCTATAAGAGCTAAAGTAGCATCTTCGTAGGCCTCCTCAACACCAACTATACTTTCTATAAAACCTACAAACAAAAAGCAATTACTAATAGATAAAGAGGATCTCAATGATAACCAAATCCAAGAAGTATCTAACCTATCATTAGTACTTCCCTTAAGTAAATTTATATTCAACCTTAATACACAATGGATTCCACTTAACTAGAGTGCATCTCATCTAAGAGCATCTATTATCATCCCTATATGGAAAACCATTCTAAAGAAACAAAATTACACAAAAGAACTAGAACTATAACTACAACTTGATAATATACCTACTACTATGCCTAAATAACACATTTGGC
The DNA here is from genome assembly GCA_037954665.1 of Laguncularia racemosa. Classification (NCBI taxonomy): domain Eukaryota; kingdom Viridiplantae; phylum Streptophyta; class Magnoliopsida; order Myrtales; family Combretaceae; genus Laguncularia; species Laguncularia racemosa. The sequence goes on along the minus strand of JBBMOL010001557.1, from coordinate 7,663 downwards.
CCATCTAGGTAGTATGGAGAACAGAAGGGAAATAGAGCATTACCATATGTGTCAGCTAGTTGCTTGTATCTATTCTAGCATTGCTAGAAGATGCAGAAGGTGCTCAATATTTGCAATGCCTCAAGTTTTGATGAGGATTGCTAAAGTAATAACAGTTATCCAATTCAATGTTTCAATAAAATTCAATAGTACCCAGCAAAAAGTAATGCATCTTTGGTAATTAGATGAATTTTCATTCTCACATACAGGGGTAAGAAAAGCTGATATTAAAAGAAAAGGGGATGAAGGAGCACTTTCAATTATGAAAACAATTCAAACCATCCTTTCTCTCTTCATCGAAAGAAAATCTCTCGATGCCAATATGAATTCAAGTAAGGCAATGATTACTCATTGTTTAAGGCAATAGGGGAAACCCTACATGATTGCTTTCTAAAGACTATCACTTCATTGATTGATGATCTCCATGCTTCCCCTTAGAGTAGCAATTTTTTTTTAGCATGATACATCAAAGCTTTAGTTTTTCCCTTGATATTTGTAGAAAATGTCCTCGAAATCATCTTAAATAATATATTCGAACTTCAATTAATTATCTATAAGAGAATCCTTATAGAAAATAGAAATTAATCTTTAAATCCCTCCAATCCTAAAGTATATAATATCAATCACACCTACAAAATGCATTTACTAGTTTATAGCTTGTACATATGTAGTATAACATTTAGTAAAAAGTCCATGAAACCAATTTCTCCAAGATAAGCATCATAATGACTCTATATGATAACTCACTTAGGCACTTCCTTGAGAGTGAGAGAGAGATCAAGACTTTACAACACAAACTCACCCAAGACATGCAATCACAAATTGCCAACACCAAATAGGTACTTCTTCCTAGGAAATTTAGATACACCTAGTAGAACAAACAAGGAAATTAATTAAAATATGGAAAAAACTTTGACCATAAAAAAAACACTGAAAAATACAGTAAAAAGATGAAACACAAATATGAAGCAAGTAAGGACCACTAATATGAAAACTTAACGTCTTTACATTTGTTGAGTTAATTTTTTTAACAAAGTAAAGGATTGTGTTATGCCTTTGTTAGAAAGATAAGAAGAATAACATCTAGTAACAACTTTCACTTTTCATAGGTCAAATGACAAATGAAATTACAACAACATCAAGAGGCGGGGGGGGAAGAAGTAGATGTAATGATAAAAATATCTTTCATCAAACAACATTCAAAACATAACCTAGATAAGGTTTCATGATAATATATAAGAAAGTGAAGACTTCAAAATTAACCTATCATCATTACAATATAAAACATCCAAGAAAATAGAACCAATTACATAGGAAACCTAAAAAGTGTATTTCACTAAGACTAACAAAATAGCAAGTTGATCGACAATATAATGTTTGAGGTAATTTACACATCGTTATTCACAAAAACTGTGAATTTTCACCAATAAAGCTTCATGCCTCTACATCCTTTTCATAGTGTAGTTAACATCTAATATGTTAACTCGACTTAAAGCAGAAGAAAGCATAAGATATCACAATTTTAGAAATTTTAGAGGCTAACTAACTTAGTAGATGTCACGCCTCAAAAAGAGGCCTAGAAGTCTCCACTAAAATCATCATGGCACATATGCACCCATTGCATGATGATCGTCTTATGAGTCAGAGATCGTAAGACTCTAAGTAAATAATTGCATTTACAACTAATCATATTGCATATAATTAGATAATAAAATACAACTATGGGTCCCGTATCCCACGATCAACCATGATCGTAGAGAATCGGTATCCTCTACCAATCAGTAAAATAAGATAAACCCTAGGTTCCTCAATTTCCAATTCTATTTACATGGGGGTCCTAACATTTCATCTAAGTAAATCTATCCTTCACAATTCTTACTTTGTTGTTCTGGTCTTCCAAAACTCTCAACAGTTCACATCTTATCCCATCCCAAGCTTTCGTAATCGCTACCTGCAAAAGAGTTTGTGGTAGGGTGAGCACACTATGGCTTAGAGAATGGGATGGTAACAATTTCAATGCTATGTACACACAAGCAATTTCAAATTAAGTTATCAAAACACATGCTATGCATGAGCAGCCATATGAATGTAGTATCTCACATAGTTTTCCGGTAACCAACATGAAGTCTAAGGTTTACGCCCCCCTTGACCTTGGTTTGGGGATTCTAAAGCCACCATCAGTGCCCAAGTCATTACCTGGTTTATTTATCCTATCACTTTGTTAATTATGATATCTTCTTAACTCAACAGTGAACACTCCTCATACCTCTCTACACCAGACAGAGCAAAACCTCAAGGACCAACCGGCTCGGAACCGTCAAGGCATGATAATCCCCTAATCACTTAGTTCGCACTTAGGGGAACAGTAATCCTCTTGATTACCCCAGCGAAGCTTGTAACAGTGATGGCCTTCAATCTTATGCAATGTCTCGTGGAAATGCATGTCTAATTTTAATCAAGTCCACTTCCTTAATTAATTGATTTAAGGTGATCAAACAACTTATACAATCACAATTAATTTTCATTCAAACAATGAAGCAACTACCAAGAATTTCATTTCACACTCATCACAACAAACACAGATCATGCCTTTCTTATCACTTAAGACAGACACTGAACCCAGACCCCGTAGACATAGACTTATCCAATTTTTACAACAAATTAATTAACTCGGCACCTCTCTGTGCCATTTCCTTTAACTGATAAACAACTACTTTGGGTTGATATATAATCATCGTATCTAACACCTCTTTGTCATTTATCTTAAATGTCAAACTAACCACTCAGAGTTGATTTACAATCATCTTATCTGACACCTCTATGTCATTGCACTTCTCAAGTGCTCTATCATTCTCACTTCTGAGAGCCAACAAGGTCGTCTCGTATTTCCTTTTTTATGTCCTCAAGACATTTGTATATATGTGTACTCTGGTCATCTTGTGTTTGATGGCAAAGCATGAAGTCTCCTCCTTAAGGAAATTTGGGAAAATTAAGATTTGAATGTCGAACACTTCTTCAACGTGATTTTGATACGGGGTTCCAGAAGGAACTATCTTCCTACAAATCATTGCTTCTAATACCCCAAGTTGTTGTGATCAACTGTCTGCTTTCCTTATGTAGAAGTCAAGCAATAGAATGTCTTCGATCTGCCAAATTTGGAATTCCTTCTTCCATGTATGCAAGATACCCTTAGAAAGGACAACTAAAGGTCTTACATTAAGGTATTTGGCAAAGAATGATCTTCCTCAATATCCTTTGAACATTCCATTGTGAAATCCATTTCATTTTAAATATCCCATGGGCCATCATCTTGGATGTTGTTTGAATCATTCCCTTTACCATCAACACCGCCATAAACGCTTCTCCTTTCCATAGAGCATCTTTGAACCTTTCGTTTATCAATTTGCCTTTATATCTTCCAACGATCTACTTGTAGGACAACCTGCATGATTTAGTATTCCTTAAAGGTTTTTATATCACCTCCTTTCTTCTCTCCTTTGTTGATATTTCCACCTACAGGGTTTTTCTTCCTTTCTATTAGTTTTCATCCTCACTCACGCTTTCATTACCATATGTACACCAACGTACTCCTATCCATATTACATACACACTTCGCACACCACGCATGCACTTACACGTACATACATACAATCATACCAACACCTAATTACACGCACACGCAATTGCACTTTATTATCCCCCTTTCTCCTTAAGTCCACACACACACATACACCACTAGTGCCTATATACACACACACTTCATTCACTTCTCACACTACCAACACATATATACACACATACCCCACATGTACCTCACACTCCAAATACATACACATACACATATGCTCCGTATATACCTCACACCACCAATACATCCGCACCCACATACTTCGTACACACTACATTCACCTTCCATACCTATACATTACATGTTCACACACCACACATCATCTCATACTCATACATACATATCCCACATGCACCATCCTCAAACTTCCATACTTACACACACATGTCTATACACCATACACTATTTCACACACATGCATACATACCCATACACACCACTCCTTCCATATACATATACACACATGCTACATACTCCCACCGCCATCCATATACACACTAGCACCACACACCCCACACCTTCCATATACCTATACACATACTCCACACACCCATATACATACACATGCCACACATACCAACATATCATCCATATACATACACTCCCTTTATACACACCACATATCATCCTACACACACACATCTTGCATACACTATACACCATAACCCGTATATCAACATATCCCTACATACACCACGCATCATCACTCGCATAGATACATACCTCTCCACATACTCACACCCACTTTTCGTATCTACACACACATATCTGCACCAAACACCATTTCAACACACATACCTATATACTCACACACCAACACACTTGCCTCTTCCTTTGCCATACATATTCACACATCCTTACACACATCACGCATTACCACACACACGCACACATATGTCCTCCTACATTCCCGCACCGCTACACACTCTTACATGTACTACACCTTCAACCGCATACACATATCCTCACACACACTATCCTTCACTCACACATCCATACACCCTTACATACACACCACCCACCGTCACATACACACATCCTTACACACACTATACACTCGGCTCCTTCTTCCCCTTCACATACATACACACGGTTACAACAAGACGGCTCCTCCACTTCACGCACATACAAACACATCGCTACACCTCGTAACCTTCCCCCCTCCACTAGTTCATCATCTACCTACGCGAGAGACCAGATCTCCATAGAGGCTTAGATGTTGCTATCATCGTTACTATCATTGTGGTTGTCGTTGCTGCTATATTTTTGTGGATGTTACCGCTGTTGTTGTCGTTAGGTCGTGGTTGCAGCTGCTGTTGGAGTCGTCATTGCTGCTGCCGTTAGGATCATCATTGCAGTTGCTGTGGGGATTGTCGTTGTGCTGCTGTTATGGTTATTGTAGTCGTGGTTGTCGTCGCTGTTGCCGTCATTAGATGGCCATCGGTCGTTGTTGTTGCTGTCCTCCTCCCTTGTTCACTGGAACCAAGCCACTACTTGGACTCGCCGATGTTATTATTGCCGCCTTCCTCGCACACACCAAGCACTCAGCCACCCACCATGTGCTTCCTTTAGTAACCACTAACTGGAGCATCCACAACCATATCATCGCTGTTTCTGTTCAGTGAACCTTGCCTAGACTTTGTCTGTCATTACTATCGTCACAAGTGTGGTTCATTGTGGTTATCATTGTTTGTTGCAGTCATGGTCGCCGTCGTGGCTATCGTTGGGGATGTGCTGTCGCTGCTAGAAGCACGCAATCGCGACGCCGACGTCCTAACCTCTATGTGCGGCTTCTTCTTCCGACTCAACAATGACGATCTTAAGGGAAGGAAAGGAGATATGGGGAAGGACGAGTGGGAAGAAAAAGGAAGGGAGGGGATGCAAGGTGGGGAGGGAGATCCTATGCGAGGGGGGAAAAAGAGAACAAAAAAGAAGAAAAGAAAAGGAAGAAGAAGTAAAGGAGATAGAGGAGCGAAGAAGAAGAAGAAGAAAGAAAAGAAAAGGAAGGGAAAGACGGTGTGGAGCAGGATGGGACAGCCCTATTGCTATGCTGCTGTTGCCTGTCACGTCTAACGTCGTGATTAGACGGATGGGACAACGATCGACGTTTCTAGAATTTTTTTTTCAGTTATTATATATTATATATATATATATATATATATATATATTATATTTTACATTATAATGTCCCTATTTTAATATTATGCTCATATATAAGATATCTTTAATGTTTTATATTTTTAGCATTTTATTATGAAAGCTTATGTCTAAGCTAATCTAATTATCTTGAATATAAATATTCACTCTAAATTTTCTTTTAAATTCTTAGATCTATAATTTAAATTAATTTCATTATTTAACCTAATATTGTTTGAAAATTATCTTTCGAAGAATTTTTTTCCCCTCGCTACCCCGACCTAAAAGTATTTATTATTCTATTTATTTTTTTGTAAATGTTCATATAGCTTTTCAAAAATTTTTAGGACTTTATAGTAGAGCTGCCCAATTTACATTACTCTGAGCCATTATTATGGTTAGAATGACATATGGTCAACAAACATGTGAAAAGGCAATCTTTATTTGATAAAAAAAAGAAATTGATACTCTTGCATTTTCATTCAAAAAAGCTATTATCCATCAAGAAATTTTGACATCTTTGTTTTAATCCCCCACTCCCTAAAAAAAAAAAAAAGTTTGTCATATATCATATGGTGACAAGTCTAGCACGTGCATCCTAAGATATCAAAGCTTTTAATTACTTAAAAACAACATGTACCCAAAGAAACTATTAATTGAAATTGCATCAATTATTTAAAGTTTACCCCAGTAAGTGGGATCTCTAGAATGCCATAATTAGGTAAGAAAAGGAAAAAAGCATTGCTAGGATTAAAAGAGCCTTCAAATTTGGGAACCATGTACCATTGTTTGATTTCCATAAAAGATTAGATTTACAATATAATATGAGAATAACTTTCCCAAGATCACATAACAAGATTTTCCATAATCAATACAATTACCACTTGTTTGTTTATCTATTGTCATTCAATTTCTAAACTCAGATTCCCTTGTGAGTCTACATATAACAATTTTTACAAAATGAATTTATTATATTCTAATGTCTTAACTCAATTTTCATTTAATTGTATATTCCTTCTCTTTTCGAATTACAAATATGTATTCACCCACATATTTCCTCTAAGTTCCCATAGCAAAGAAAAAAATTGGCAATCACACTAAGAATAGATAAAAATACTCAATACATCAAACTTTCATTGCATATTTTAAGTAAGTTAAATAAAATCTCCACATCATGGAAAAGGCTATTTAAAATGCTTTTACTCAATGCTAATGACCTATTTGACTCACAAGAACACTACAGGCAAATACTCAACCAAAGTCATAAACTTTGAACTACAAAAAAAGAAAGAAAAAAAAAAAGCACTACGATTGAGCATAGTATCATGTGTCTTAGCCAAAAACACCAGAGTTGAATTTTCAATGAAACTAAACCAAGTTTCCACTACCAAAGTATGCAAAACTCCCTCTCTTAATACTTGAAGTCCTAGCATACAACTTCCTCAATGAAGAGGAACATCTCTCAAATTAAGAAGCATTTAAAGAACACCCACAAGCAATAAAATCTAATACACTTCCACTAAAATCTAGATTGTGGCATGTCATTGAAATCAGTCTTGTAAACCTCAAAAATTTTCAAGATCAAGAGCTACACCTAGTGTAAGTATTAGGGAATATATCAGAAAACAAGAACGAAAGCATGACTATGAACTTAGGATTTATTCTGAGACTAGACTCAACTAGTGTACTCAAAACTTAGGAGATCAAAAACCCTAGACAAACCCTGACCATAGAACATTATATTAAGTAACCTAAAATCTTACTAAGTTTTAAATAAGATCCAAATTCAAATCCCAAAATTTTAAACAAATTAAATAACAACTTTTGTAAAACTTTAGCTGAATGCCTTTCATAATTCAT